>JBCAUG010023622.1:0-10581 GCA_038406175.1 Haplosyllis leylae
ACATAAAGTAAACTTTTCTCTTTACGCTTTATGTTCAATCCCACTCCAATGTATGGTAGATTTGAGTTTTATACTTTTTGCGTGTCCATCTGGGCAAGTGGTTGACAATCAACGTGTCCGACGGCAAAATCCACATGTAAGGAACAAGTGGACGAGAGTGTTAAAAATATTGACTGCGTATCGAAATATTTTATAATATTCTTTATTAAATTATTTTTGAATTAGGAATCATAACATTCTTGTCATCTCTGTTCAAATGTTAAGTAACAGGAACACAAATTTTTGTTTGCACTTATTTCATCAAATTTCACTATAAAATCTAAACTAAAATCTAAAGTAGGTCTGGGTAATCTTTTATAAAGTGACAACTCTCAGTTAACCCTTTGATCACCTTCAAGGGTTTTTCCTGATTTTTCCCTAAACACATTAGACATTTAAAGAAGCCATTTCATATAGAGCTTAGAAAAACATTAGGCTTCTTTAGAAGCACATTTAATCATGTCATCACTTTCATTAGCATGCCATACACAGAAGTGTAACATTTGCTGAAAACCTTTCAAAATCAAAATTTCTCAATCCAAAACTTTCATTTTGTTTCATTTATAAAATCTGCTATTTTAGTTATAACCAAATTTTAGTGCCAACCAGTATTATAATTAGCCATGCTTGTATGATACAATATTGTTGTCTTTTTGGTGTGTCTTTAGTGACATTTAGTTTTAGCATCTATAGATCCAAAAGGCTATCAAAGGGTTAATAATACCTTGCAATAGTTATTGAAGGAAAAGACTTAATAAGCATTACAAATCCTTAACATTAGTAAGATTAAAGATATGAATTTATTGTTCACTAAATGGAATCCAGGTTATGAAAATGTAACATCATCGAAAACTCGCATATCTACACAGAAAACTGGCTAAAAATTCCTTGCCTTGAATGACAGCTCCATTAGAATTACACAGTTTACTTTTATCAGGGTCCTGCCCGATAATTTTGTTTTACAGGTCGAGCACGGCTAATTCGAACACGGTTAATTCGAAGTTCCATTTAATTCGAAGTTTGGACCAATACTTTGCCAGATTCTTATCATTTCATGTTTAAAATGCATGGTTAATTGGAACACGGTTAATTCGAAGTTCCACTAAAGCGAAGCCATTTACATGTAATTTAATTCAAATTTCCACTTAATTCGAAGGAAAACCTTGCCGAGGAATGACTTCGAATTAACCGTCCCCATCCTGTATTACTTATTGCACTGGTTTCGTATCAATCAACAAAATTTCCCATCTATTTTTGGACCAATCACTTGTAATTGTGCGAGTCTTTATTGAAGCAAGAGTCAAGGTTTATTTCTCGCAAATAACCTGCAAATTAGGGACTTTCACTTTCAATTCAAAACAAAAGTAAGGCACATGTGTCACGGCAGATTGGCTGAATTAAAGCCTTGTTCACACGTACCGACACCGAAATTTGGTCTATTAACATTTTAATATTGTGCCAAACACTTTGATGGGCAGAATGGGCTCCACACCCATTCTGCCTGTCAAAGTGAACATCACCATTAGCACAATGTTAATCTTTAATGAGCTGAAATTAGGGCCAAATTTCGGTGTCTTTACCTGTGAACAAGGCTTTAAGGTCTTGCACTTCGGGGGAATTGCATGTCACTATTGAAACAAGATTCCCCACCCAATTATAAAGCTTATCATCCGCACTTTATCGCTTCACAAGATTAATTAAATCAACTCTGATGCATTTAAACTATTAAATCCAAATATGCGAACTTCTTTCTGGCCTGTATCGTAGACAGAGGCTTGAGGAATTTCTTAATGTCATCTTCAGTGTACTCCTTTAAAGACTTGTCGTGTTGCCTCTCGGAGAGACTCTGGGATCTACTCCTCGAGAACATTTTCTGCGGACTTAGTGACATTTTCATTGATGAACCCGTAGCAGCGGGAGTTAATGATAAAGACCTCTGTCTTCCAAACACAGGGTGTTTCCTTTCGCCTTCTTCTACACTTGGCTTTACAGGAGTTGACAAGTCCGTTAGCTTTTCGTATTCACTACTTGCATTAGATATAGTTTCTGAATTCTTTTTCTTATTGTTTATTTTGGTTTCATCTATTGTGTCGTAGCCTGTAATAGTCTGGTTGAGACCTACATGGGTTGAGGCTCTATTTTCCAAAAGAGCCAATTTCATCCCGTTTGCTCCAGCTTGCTTTGCTTGAATGGCTACTAGTCTCTCTCTTTCTTCTAATGCCGCCTGCCTCTCTTCCTCAGCCAGGGCTCTGGCAAGACGAAAATCGTCATATTCCGCATCTGTTATTCTCTTGGCTTTCGCATCCTCTTCTGCCTATTAACGAACAATTCAATTTGCATTGTTTAAACAGTTCTAAAACACAGTTATAAACCTCTTGTAATCTTTTTTTAAAAAATTTTTGGGGGACACAAGTCCCTTTCGTGGGGCCACTGAACCCCTGTTTCAGACTTCTGGTGTGGTATGCCCCTGGGTTTCAAAGCCAGGGTGGATTTCTCGTTTGCACGCTTTCTTGCCTGTGCGCTACTCCTCAAATTCACCTCTGGTACGACACCTGCTGACTGTATAGAGGTCAGCATGGCAGCCGAGCCTTTTTGATCCACGTACCTGCAGACGTGTCCGCAAGCATTGGTGGTGATTTAAGTTACCACAGACACAGCTAAATGTCATTAACAATTTTATCACAATCAAACAAACAATCAAACAGTGTCAACAATACAACCAAACGTACAAACGTTCAAATCGGATATAGATCTATTCGAAAGTATTCTTTCTTTAAAGTGGTAATCGTTAAAAACTCTCACCAAAAATAAAATTGGATTTGCTTCCATATGGCCAACTCACGATTTGCAGGAAGTTTAAGGTTTATTCACACCGCTTAAGAAACTAAAATTTTTTTCTGAACGCAAACCTTGTTCAGGTAATATTCACATCAATGTTTTTGTTTTATTTTTCACACACAAAGTTGGTAGATCTATTTTTGTATTGCTTAAATCTGAGAGAAAAGTTCATTTGGAAATAGTTAACAGAAGGATAATTATTCAATGTCTTCCTGACAAATTAATTTGGTTGGCAGGTATTTCTATTTTGTTTTTTTATCAGAAGGGACCCGAAGATCTCTACAGTGATCCATTTGCGTTCGCGCGGTGGCGAATCAATCGAAACAATCGATGTGATCGATTAACAAATTGTGCTGTGTTCCGAAGCAATGAATTATGGGAAGTTTTGTCAACTTCATTTTGTTAAACGAAGTCAGTGTCGAAGCTGGATGTCTAGTTGGCTACTTTTCCCTATTTTCATTTCACGCAGCTGAGTTTTTCGTACTAACTACTTCAAACTAATTAGCCAAATTAGAGCATGTACATCGATCGTAATTTCTCTTGAGCTGTCCATTGTGGAAGCAGACATTTTACATGTAGTCTGATTTAAAATTTGATACAAAAATTTCTAACTCATCGATTTCATCGAACGAAATACAATTTTTCTTTAAAATCACACTACCGTCTTACGATAAAATACTTCCCAGGTGATGATTACTGACAAATGGTGTTGAAAAGCTAAAGAATATCGGAATATTTAAACACTGATCTAGTACAAGTTGAGAACTACATAATTCTGTATGTACAATGGAACCAAAACCGTGAATGACACAAAATCTTCTATTTTTACATTATTTTTGTATTAAAAATATTTCACAATGTACATGAAAGGAAAATTTGGTGACTTGGAGGAAAACAAAACAAAAAAGCCTTCATCTTTTTTCAGACAAATTTGGTATGCCAACATGCAAGTAAAATATCATCACAAAAAAGTCACAAATCACTATCATCTTCACATTGATATCAGTTCGGATTAATTGGTTCGGATTTAAATATCGGACACAATATTTCACAACACGAAGCTACAAACACTCGGTACTCATGCATTTTTATTTGCTGATTGTCCTTGTTTTTCGCTCACCGCCTTTTTGAAGAAATCCGCAAACTATCATATAAAATCTCATGTTAACACTATAAGTAGTGGCCAGGGTTTCCGAGATAGAGGTCGTCAACCCGAGAGGTGGAGTGCCAGTGTTTACACGTAACGTTTTTCATCCTGTTTTCTATCTATTAATAACGCAGCGTTTTTTGTTTAAAATTGTGTGCAGAATACGTTTGTCACGCATTCTGTCCGTTATTCGCACCGTCACCATTGGCATAAATATAAAAGCTGCATTATTTTAAAAAAAATTGCTGCATTGTTAAAAACGGGTTGAAAAATGCTACGCGTAAACACTCCTTTATTGCTTGCTTATTTTATCCAGTAAACTGCATGTCTCTGGATTTCTTCAAAAGGAGGTACACCACAGGGAACGCGAATCAGTCAGTAAAGCCGCTTCAACTCCAGAATTATTTTCCTTTTTAACCTATTTCCTTTGTAATGATTCCTTAATTACAACTAATATTCCATGGATTTATATGACAGGCTCCTCAGTGTTTGAATTGGAGGCAACTCAGTTCTCATGTGTTTGAATGGGAGGCAAGCAATTAGCAAATCTCAATGTCAACAGTTCAGTAAAGATTTCTAACTTATGTCCTGAAATAGTCAATGGTTTCAGCAGTAACATTATCAGGGGATAATCCAGGATTAACTGCCAAAATCACATATTTTTTCCATGATTAACAGATATAATATCCTGAAGCATTGCAAAATTGTTAATCACCTAAAGGGCAAAGCCCTGAAGGTCATTAACAGTTTTGCAATGCTGAAGGATATTATATCTGTTAATCATGGTTAAAAATATGTGATTTTAGGTTTATTATATGTACAAATTTACCTAATTTATTGTTATTTTTAAAAAGAATTTATAAAAAAGATAGATGCCTCCATTTCACTTGGTCACATAAGCCAACACTCACTGCTTAGGCCAATGAGAGAACAGTATTTGGTCTCATGACATTCCAACCCATGTGATTAACAATTTATGATTAACAATTTCTGATTAACAGTTTCTGATTAACAGTTTTTGGTTGATCAATAGTTTAATCACAAGGCCAGGAGCCAATAAAAATACTTGATACAGCCGATACATAGAATAAACTTCTTTATTTGTAGACATTTGAAGAAGAATGTGTTATTTTTTTACTTGTAGCACATTGTGGTCTTTGATTCCAGTTTCCTGAACTTTGACAAGTTGCTGAACTAGACCCACGTAAAGTAAATCCACGTGTACATGTGAAGGATCCGACAGTATCAACAGTGTACTCTGGTACTGTGTTATAACTTTCTGTCCCAAAGCGTAATCCCACAGATCTACATGTTACTGTAATAGCAACAACATTATTTTAAACTGTTCTTACAATGTATCACACGATAAATAGGATTTCGGATTGTTTTTATTGTAAAATTTAAAATATGAAGTAAATTTCGTACCTTTTGCAACAGCACATGCATATAGTGTTATTATGAAAAGTATGGTGCACGAAAGTACCAAAATTTTGGAATTCATAGTTGCTGTATCACCCTCTTGTCATTTGACAGGGCAGAATATGTCTGTCAGTAGGTCGAAATATTCTAGAACATATAACAGACAAAAATTAAGCCCAAACCTATCAGCTGCAGACAGAAAACAAATGTTGGATATTATAAAAGAAAATGTCACACATCTGGTGGATTAAATTAAGACCATCACACATTTGAGTTTTTCACGATAGGCGTCTGTCAGATTATCTGACAGATCTTTACACAGGGATGAGCAAAAAAAATTCGTCAAAAATTGCCCCCAGTGGGGTTTGAAACCAGGACCTCTGGATCCTGAGGCCAAGGCCCTACCACTGAGTTAAGTCAACATTCAGTTGCCAGTATCTTCATGGTCTTTATAAAGTCATGCTCTATTGATTCTAGAAATGAACAAAGTCCAACATGTGAAGTGGTGCATGAATCAAAGCTCACTTCAAAAATCTCCTGCCCAACAGATTCCGCCCTAGCTCGGGGGTAGAGCACTGGTCTCAGGATCTGGAGGTCCTGGTTTCAAACCCCACTGGGGGCAATTTTTGACGAATTGTTTTTTACTCTTCCCTGTGCAAAGAAACGCCTATCGTGAAAAACTTAATTGTTGCATATCTACTTTATATGTTCAAAAAAGTACCTTCATTTCACCACAGACCTTTTGGAGTGAACTCAATTTAGTCAATTGCTTCGCATATTCTTGAATCATTCCAATGAATTCTTAGTAAGTTTCAACTGATATTCAAATCATTCTATTAAAAGCTACGTGTATTATCAATACATAAGTCACAAATAAGTATTCCAAGCTCCTAAGATTTTAGTTTGAATTGAAAACTTTTCAATCTAGTACTTAATTAGTCTCTTTTTGTCTCCTCTACCTGGTCTCCTTTTCTGGCAATTTAACTCAGAGAGGAGAGCATCAAAACTAGAATACGAGAGGTCACCAATTCTACATTGGAGGTAACTTTTTCTTTGATTTTTGTTTGCTTTCCCCTACGCAAACGCTTAATGATCAACATTCGAGATTTCCCTAATTTATACAAAGTTGGCAACGTTGTCAACAAAGGGAAGTGTAAAATAAATTCACCAAAACATTGCCTCCAGTGGGTATAGAACCTACGACCTCTTGGTCTTTACTCTAATGCCTTTTCTACTTTTGAACAAATTCTCAACTTCATTTTAAACTCATGAATGCTTAAACTTACTTTATGCCAATGTTCCACCCTGGGATTGTCGTTGCTGTAGTCAATAGTCTTGTCACTGTTGTTGTCAGTGCTGTTGTTACTGCAGGGACTGTTGAGGGTCTTCTCAACTCTCCGCTCCTCTTCTGTTTTTCTGTCGAATAGTTCTTGCAAATGTAGTTTCTTCGCAAGATAATTTCCAAATGCCAATCAAAGATGCAGTTGTTAATAGATCACTATTACGGCAAAGGTAACGCTCAAGTTCAGCAGACAGAAGTACAATTTAGAATTTGTAAACACTCGAGTATCCCTGTTTTTGATCAGATAAATTGTCAAATATGTGTAGAATGTTTTAAAATGCTGGTAATTTATCTTGTGGAATAAAAATGTAACTTAATACGCGTGTTCTGTTTAAAATGAATGCCTGCAGAAGTATTACTTTTATTACAAAATTGAAATACTGGTAGTTTTCTTTTTGTATAATTCTAAATTCTAAAACGGAAAACTCGACTTTTTGGAACAGAACACTGCTGTCAATAACACATTTTGTTTTGCTCATCAAAACTGCAGCTGACCACAGATGCAACGTAATATCAGATGCAACGTAATATCACACGCAGCGTAATATCATAGCTAACGTAATATCAGGTTCAACGTAAAATCACACGCAAGGTAACGTCACTAACATACCACACTTGTTGTAGTTACTTACGCTGATATTTGAGTTTTTCACGATAAACGGTTTGGCAATTTCTGCCAGATCTGCCATATCTGGCATATCTGGCAGATCTAAATCAGAGTTTTATGTGTATGTGTTTGAAGATACTTCGCATCTAAAGAGGTGTGTGCATTCCAGGACGAGTTTGTTACCTTTATTGGTTGTTATCATTACCCTTTATATCAGCACAACTTCAAAAAATTACAATTTATATCTGCCAGATCTGGCAGAATTTGCCTAATTCCTTATCGTGAAAAACAAGGTTACCAGTATTGCTTTCATTGTAGCGACAGGTCTTCCTCTCTACTCTGAGTTCGTCACTACCACGAGGGTGGTTTATAAATGATGTTTTCGACAGGATAATTAAAACTCATACTCTCCAATCAAACTTTGCCGTCGTAAACGGTTTTGTTGGCTTGATCAAAATTATGTAACCGTCTCACATTTTACGCGCAAGTGTCACATACACACTTTGTAGCCGAGAAGTGGTAATTTCTAATCAAACACTACTCTTTTGTTTTGCTGATTAAACTGTAGTACTATCAACACCCACACCCATCCAGTTAATCAAACTGATAAATATTATGTGCACATTAACCACTATTCAGCAGCTAACACCACATCTTGAAGACAAACGTCAGTAACAAAGTCACGTTTCCACTTTTTGGTCTTAACACACGATACAGTGAAAACCATTCGCTACTGGAAAGGAACGCAAAAATCAGCAGTCCAATCATCTGCATGAATAATACACTATGCCAATTGCAAAGATCTGTTTTGTGTTAATTGTTGTAAGGGGTATTAAGCTATGAACTGACACACGAAATTTCTTGCCAAAAATCCTGGTTTGATACAGAATAAGGTAGGTGTGGGGATGTTGTCAGATTTAAGTCCCAACCGCATCTTCGCCTGGGATTGAACTGAAAGTGCCCAATGTGGAGACCATCTCGTCGCTCCATTTATGGAAAAGTCATCACGAATTGTTTGTTTTTGTCGTCTATGTGAACTGCTTTCCTGACTAAACTTCTCAGTTGACGACTTCCTTTTATCCCTTGTGTAACATTCTGGTAAGACATGGTTCAAGCATTCACATCAGTTTGCATCAACCTTAACATCTTGGGCTTTATGGCCGGTAAAAATGACCACGTTTCCAAGAGTTAATTATTGGGTATTTAAAACCCATGACCCTTACAAATCTGGTAACACGTTGTTCACATGTTGGAAGATAATGAAGAAGGGCCAACATTAAAATCTGACCTTTCATGGAATTTTCCCCCCGATTGAAGATGATGTCGATTGAAATGAGCCTCATTTGAACAACATGAAAAATTAATAACAGTGATGATATAATGTATTTCTATTAACACCAAAAGGGTAAACACATAGGTGTATTTTCGAGAATAAAAGACGAATATTGAGAGAAATTTCGAGAAACGTCTGCTGCCTCGCTTAGTCTTAAAGATAATTAGAACATTTTTTTTTTTTAAGAATAACACGAGGGTTAGCTCGTCAGATAGAACATTTCAATTATAATTGTTTGGTATGTTAATCTCCTTGAATATCTGCAAAACCAAATATGTAATGTTTTACCGGTTTTTACATCTGTGTTGCAGTAAAGCTATATCATTATTAACTAGACTGGCGTTGCAACCAAGCGGAAAGGTTTCGGTGTGTGCGTTAATCCCCCTGTGGCCTCTATTTTAGGAAGATTCGTTGGATCCTCTGCCCTGAATTTGAATTTTTGTAGCAGCGCAACTGTGTCGATGAACAGCTCGGTTCTTGCTAATTGTTCTCCTGGGCAAACTCGCTTCCCTATAGGAAACGAAGGTGTGTCAATTTTCACAAGCCAAAGTTGGCAATTGTGGAAATATTGATATCGCATGTCAAAACAAAAAATTCTAGCAACAAAATGTTGCCCCAGTAAGGAATAAACCTGGGACATATGCCATTCAGATCTGAAACTCTACTCCCTGAGATAAGCTGACCCTTGGCTGTCAGTCTGGGACTTAAAGTTAAGATCTTCATACAGTCATGCTCAGTCGGTTCTAACAAAATCATTCAAGCCCTAGATTCAAGTTTAGCAGGAACAAAAGATAATTAAAAGATCTCCCGAGTAACGCATGCCTGGCTAGTTCAGAAAGAAAATCACCAGACTTGAATGACAGAGGTCTCGGGTTCAATGCTCACTGGGGTAACATTGTGTCACTAGAATTTTTTTGTTTTTACACAGGCCTCTGATGTCAAAACTGTGATAGACAATGAAATTACTTCTCTTCTCCTTAAATGATAATAATTTTTCTTTCTCCCCTATTCTCTGTACTGATTTGAGACAACGAAACATACCAATTCCGAAAGGTATAAATTCAGGAACATTTCGAATTATACCGGTGTCATCGAACCATCTATCAGGTCGGAACGTATCTACATCATCACCCCAAATCTTGAAAAAATAAAAAGGAAGTAATATAGCAATGGAAATATTTTACAAAATTAAACAAACTCAATGGTTGACGATGTGTGGCATTTGAGATAGAAGCGGTATTTCTCCAGTGGTGGGTATTTTTACCTTACGATCGTACATTAGTCCTCTGTTACTTGCAAAGATAACAGTTCCCTTTGGTATTACATACTCGTCAATCTCAAAATCTTTTTCCGCCCAATGGAGTAAACTCCCAAAAGCTACAAGAAAAAATTAACTAGACACTTAGATTTTGTGGAAAAGATCTGTTAATATCTGTTAATAAAATGGATCAATAAAATGTTTTCTGTTTCCGTAAATGAACAATTGTGCTTGTAAAAAATCATTAGTCTCCGCAAGGATACTATCTGTGATGCACTCACTACTACTGGGTGCATATTTTTTTGGTCAAATTTTGCCCATCAACTGGGCTGATGGTAAACCATCAACCCCCCCCCCCCCTGGAAATAGGTTTGAGTTTACCATCAACCCCCCCCCCAAAAATAGGCTTTGAGTTTACCATTAACCCCCCCCAAAAATATGTTTTGAGTTTGGGAACAAAGTTGGCCTTGAACATCAGCTACCATCAACCCCCCTCCCCCCAAAAATAGGTGTTGAGTTTGGGAACAAAGTTTGGACTTGAACATCAGCTACCATCAACCCCCCCCCCCTGGAAAATAGGTTGTGAGTTTGGGAACAA
>JBCAUG010023633.1:0-10580 GCA_038406175.1 Haplosyllis leylae
CTCATAAACCTGTCATGACTCAAACTTTATCAGCACAAGAAATTTCCCATAGACTCCATTATAAAATGATGTCAGAAGACCTTGATATCTGTCGCAAATGTCAGAATCACTTGAACCTCCTTCAGGGTGTATGAGAATAATACTCCCTACACTGAACACCACCTTTTCCTTCATTAAGTGATGGAATGCCAAAACAGTTGGTTTTATTGGTTTGGTCGTAAATGCTGAAATTGTAGCTCAACCCCTTAAGAGAAATATTACCATTCTCTCCACAATAAAATCCAAATGAAAATAAATAATTTCTTGGAATATAGTCTTGTATTCTAATTTTTCCATAACAATGGTTGAAAGTAGGATCATACTTATCTGCTTCACATTTAATATGTCTGTAATTTCCATCCAGTGGAGTGTGCAAATCTTCATTAAATAGTTGACCATAATTTGAAGACAGACATTTATCTGTTAAAGCTGTGTGATTGTCTAAAGTGTAAATCGTCAGTTTTTTCACAATAAATCCTCGTTTAAAAATAACAGAATATTCTACAGTTGCTAAAATAGATGGATATTCAGAGAGTTTTCTGTAGTAAAACCTTCTGTTTTTTTCAATAGTACCAGATATAGTATGTTCTTCAGAAAACGAAATATATAAAATTAACACAGACACAGGGAAATATACCATTTTGGTCATTTTCCCTTTTGTACTGATTACTCATTGAGTCCCTTCGTACTGACTGCCCATTAAGTCCCTTTACTCTGCTTAATAAATCACTTTTAAAGGATTACTTTGTAGAAGCTTCTTAATCTGATGTACTTATGTAATTCAGATCGTTTGTTCCACGAAATATAAATCATTAGTTTGACATAAGTAAGAAGTTGGTTGAATACATAAAGTCAACAAAACTTTTTTCTTCAGTAGATAAGAGTGTATCCGTATTAGCGACCAATGCAATAATTAAGGAAACAGTGTGAGCGATAATTTTTAATGTAATGTATGGTGTAAGCGATAAGATTTGGTAGATTAAATAGAGTTATGGGGATTTACCTACTTATTTTGAATAAACAAGTAAGACCAATTATGTTTGGACTACAAAGGTAAGTAAAAATTAGGGAAAAGTTGGTTTTCTTCTCTTTTTTTCTGTCATTTCTCGTGGCATGAGAATGAAATGACACTGCACGAAATTAGAAGAAATTACACAAATTATGAATCTTATCAAAAATGAGAGAAGTAGAACTTTAACAGGGAAATGACAAGAAATCATGTTCAAATTATGTATAATCTTGCACCTCATCACATCCCACAGAGCTGGGCTAGGAAACAGTTGTGTGCTGAAGATGTATGGCCAACAGCGAATAAAAATTATTACTAGGCAATCTTTATTCCATTTTCAAATAGAGGCTCAAGTTATCACATACATGTCACCCAATGGCTGAGATAATGGTAGACGTAGCATAAAACCAAAACCAAAAATTTGGTTAACTTGGGAGGATTGGGTAGTAGCTTACCCTGCACAATGACCAGTAGCTGCAGCCAATCCCTGGGGAGTAATTCTAAAAATAGATTCTCTTTCTTGAATTGCTTCATGACCTGGATGGGTTGGCTACCAATAAGGAATGAGACATTTGGGGTAAATGTTATGTCATGTTGACTGATCGCATGATTGATCACTTGGCATGGCTTGAGATAATAGAAAAGAGCTGATTTAGTATACTTAGGTGAAGTCTAATTTTTAGCTCCACCCCAAAGGTTCACAAAGGTTCTTATACTTGCTGATAGAGGGAGATGCAGGGGCAGGGAATCTATGAGTGACCTTGTTGAGACTATTGAGCTGTTCACTACAAATTTACAGAGTTATTTTCTGCTTACCAATAGTTTGCATGCACTGTGCCCATCCATCTCACTAATTATTATTTTACTCAAAAGCTGCAACTCAGAAAAGTACACTAATTGACCGCTTTCCCATGCAATACCAAATCCTAAGCAATTGCTTCTGGGCTCGAAATGGAAAAAATCTTTCGTACAACGGATATACTTGAAACCAAGTTATGAAGACAAATTATGAAACAGACTATGAAACAAAAATGTCGAAAATAGAATAATTGAAGAAACGTTATATTTGATGATGGTCAATTCCTTCATTTTACTCAAAAAGAACAACAGCTAAATTGGATTTGAGGATTTTATTTTCTACTTAAACACCTATTTTAACCAAATGCAATTGACAGAATACATCTACTGATGCCCAGTAGGACCTTCCTGCTTGAAACTGTGCACCTATTATTGGTGCCCATGACTATACCCCAATTAACAAAAATAGAACTTCATGAATGGAACAGATATATCCCAATACAATTGAGTTGGATTGGATGTCTAATTGAAGGTGCTATGGATCTCTTACCTTGTGCTGCTATGTGCTCCAATGAGGGACCTGACAACCTTCTTGAGTGTGGTTTCTTTTTGGCGATTGGCAATACATCAGAGTCCAACAGTTCTTTATAATTGTCTACTGATTTGACATTTCTTTGTAGCCGATTGGTTGCTTTCAACTTGGGTTTGCGTTTATGTAACCTAGAGCAAAATGGTTCAGTAGACGTAGATAATTGTCCTTGTGTCGGTGTTTCTTGTACTGGTTTTGGAGGTTTGTCAATGGTGTCCACTGTTTCTATAGGTTCAGAAATATTTTTGGTGCTGGTGTTTATTTCCTCTAAATCCGAATAAGGATCCAGATCTTTCCAACTTTCTGTTGAGGGGTGAAGGCCATTTATCACATGGATGTCATTATCTGTTAGTTTTGCAAGTGGAACAACGTATCTCCTATTGTGTACCTGGAATAGCCAGTAGTTTTTTATACTCACATCAACTGTACTTCTGTCTGTTAGTGTGGCTGGGTTGTATTTACAGGTGATCTGTAATGGTCGGCTAATATTGCGAAGCTCTGCTACCTGATGTTTAGTGTGCATACTAAATGGTAAAACCATACAACCAGGATATCGTCGTGTCAGTTCCCATACCATGGTTTCAACACTGAGTGCAAACAGTAACTTCAGTTTTCTTGGTGTTTCTGCCTTTAGAAGACGGTGGATACAATTCTCCTTCAGTGATATGGGGTTACCATGACTTGCTGGTGCTTCTTTCGGTGGAAGGGAATGCACTACACTGGGGAGCAGCCATGCTTCAGAGGTGTTTGGTTCATTTACAGGTACACCATCACTAGGTGTGATGTTTACAGCTTGGTCAGTTTGTGGTTGCTGCATCTCCTTGTCAGGTGGAATGGATGCAGTGACTGTGGCAATAATTGATGTGTTTGCACCTTTAGTACTGCAGGTAGTGTTTTCACTGCCACTTGTATTTTGACTGCATGGTGGCTGTGAGGGCATTTTGTTGCAACCTTTAGAGTCAGTGGATGAGAAGCCAGGATCCAGGTCGGGCAGTACTGCGACAATGTTCACTGTACTTAAACTGTTTGCACTTTTAGTGCTGCGGGTTGCAGGTTCACCATTTATTTCTCCTGTTTGGACTGTATGTACAGACTTCATGTTAGTTTCATTACCAACTATAAGGCCTGTTGAAGGAGTGCTGGGATCCATGTGGAGTTGTGGTTCATCTGTGTAATCCAAAGCAGCTGGTTCACTATTTTTCTAGGTTTCTAAGTGTTCATTATCCGTGGTTTTGTTTTCACTTTTAATGGTCAAATTAAATCCCACTCCAGTGTTGTCCTCCATTATATTTAAAAATGTGTTAAGCAGTTCTTTACTTTCAGCATCGTTTAGTAATGAAGTTGGGCCACTGTCCTCTTGGCTCCACATGGGAAACTCTGGGGGACTTGTAGACACCTGACTGTATTTCCTTTTCAATTTAAGTTCAGCGAAAACACCTGGTCAGATATAAAGCAGACGTAGGTCACATGCATCAAGTAACTCCTCAGTGGTCATTTGCCCTTCTGGCTCCAATGTTGCCCCGTTGCAACAATTACACACTACTAATGCATGTCTATGGAAAATCTGACACAACACATAGAGGAGAAGTTTGTCCCCATAGTAAGAGTCACTACTAACGTTTTCTCCCCATTCTTCAATTATACAATCTCTCTGAGAGAAGAATATTTGTCCAACTTTGTCATAGATTTCTCTTCCTGTTTTGATCCTTTCAATAGTGTCACTTCTAACACTGTCGGCATCTTCGCCGCTAAATTTGCCAAACAATTGATACAAATAGTCATTGTTTATTTTTTCGTTCACTTTCAAATCAGCTCTATTTACATTAAAGAGCTTACCTAGCAGTCCATGTTGGAATGCTTTCAGTGATACAAAGTCATCTTTCATCAGGCAAGGGATGACACTGCGATAATTGAAGGGAGACACTAGACTGAGTAATTCTTGTGTTGGTATTGCCACCATGTTTGTGGTTTTGACAATTTAGTCTATTTTGGTGGGAAGTAGGTCAGAATAAGGCTAGGCTGTAGAATGTGATGGTGTGCTGGAGTGCCGGAATGCTGTTTACAACTTTAATGATTTTAAGTAAGGAACCACCGTTGCCATCTTTAAAACATAGTCTTCACAAAGATCCATGTTTTCCACCTTTAATCACAATCTAGTGCAATGTGCATGAGTAACATGCAAAAAATATTTCTTTGCATGAAGCAGCTAAGCTATGCAAGTTTGGCTTGTTTTTTGTTTCCACCTTTAATGATTCTAAGGATTTGGTATTTTTATAAATTATACAGTTTCGATAACTTTTGTTGTTGGCTCTTGGCCTGTTTAAGAGTGATTTATTCCTGGTGTTATATCCATGTTTTTTAACAAGACTATTTCCTTTTTGATCAGATTCTGATAGTTCAATTATACATGGTGGAATTGTTTTCTTTAATAGCTTGTATCCAAACTTGCAGTTCTCCAGCTCTAGCAATTCATTAAAGTGCAGGATTTTTAACGAGGCATAATTATTCAGTGTAGCCTCTTTGCCATTTATTAATTTCAGGCATTTATTTTGTAACTTTTGGAGTTGAGCAGTAGTAGATGCAGTACACATGTTTCCCCATACAGACAACCCATAATTTAAATGGCTCTGAATTTGTGCGAAATAGATCAATCGCTTGCCCGTGTATATTTAAAAAGCTTTTACTAAGCTGTAACAGATTCATATTTCTTTTAATTTTTTGTTTCAATTTGCTCAGATTAACTTGCCATGACAGGTTCTTATCAATCCAAACCCCCAGGAATTTGGTGTTATCAACAACATTTATTTTGACATCCTCACATACTATTTGCTTCGTTGTTACTGGTTTAGTACTGAATATCATAGCTACAGTCTTACCACTGTTCATACTAAGTCGGTTGGCCTTAAACCAATCTATTAAGGTGGCAAGATCATGGATTATACACCACTGTAAATATCTTAGATTTTCATGGCTTTTGTACACAGTTGTGTCATCAGCAAACAAAATTGCGTTACATAGGTCTAGGTTTAGATATAGGTCATTGCAAAATAATAAAAAGATTAGGGGCCCTAGGCATGAGCCTTGTGGCATGCCGATGTCTACATCATAGTTATTTGAATAGAGAGTGTATGAGTCAGACGAGATTTGACATTTTGCTCTTATCTTTCTGTCTGAGAGGTAGCTTTTGAACCAGTCCAGAGCAGTACCTCTGATCCCATACAATTCAATTTTCTTGTAAAATAGATCATAACTTAAGGTATCAAAGGCCTTTGAAAGAAGTTGCCTCAAGACCATAGGATTCCCTAGTGTTACAATGTCTTCTCAAACTAAATTTTGAACTCTTTCAATGTCATCAGTATTGTTCATTTTCAGAAACCGTACCTGCAATATAGCGAATCAGTTTTTTTCCAAAACCTTTGTTATCTGATTGAGACTTGATTTTGACTTTACACCAGTCTCATTCCCCAGTGTAAATCCTGATTAGCCAACTGTTCATAATTTACTGAGCTGCATTTTTTCTCGATATTTTTGTGCTTTTCTGTGGTATAAATATCAAAACTTGGTGTAAATGTTTCTTGATATTGACTATTCTACGGTTGCCAATCTGGAAGGATATGGTGAGAGTTTTCTATAGTAAAAACTGGTATCTTTCTTGATTGTACTAAGAACAGTGATATTTTCACAGTATCCGATGAATATTATTACTAAAAATAATTCAATCATGGCACCATATTCTATTGCTGTACAAACGAACAATTCTGAACTCTGCAGTGAAATTCAAACATTTTAATTGTATATTTATTCCCAATTAGCTAAAATTATTTTGGATTCACATTCATGCATAGAAAGCGGTCAAATACTTGGGGACTAGTCCTAAAGGAGACAATGTAAGGTGACACCTATTCTTTATCTGATTATAATTTATCTGGTTATGATATTTACTCGGAGGTTAAGAATATATAATACCAAGAACAAGAGAGGAAATTATAGTCCCGTTGTGAACATGCATGCTCAAAGAAGTAACTTTGACCAGCAACTAGATCTTTCGATTTGACATAATTAATCATTAATTATAATGAATAATTACTTTAGCCCGCATTTTCGAGTTTGTGCAACAAGACAAAAAATCAACGTGATCTTTATAAAGCCTTTTGGGACCTTTGCGGTTGATATCGATATTTATTTTGCAACATAATACATTATAAAACAATAAATAGCAGCAATGTTGTGTTAGTGAACAGGGTAACAAAATAAGAATCGAATTTAAAGGCTTTCAAACGTGACTGACAAATGTTTCAATAATTTCCTTGGGTACTTGTTCCACCCCGTTACTAGAGTCGACATCAGGTAATTTAGTGTTCTTACGTTGCTTGACGAAGGTTAGGTATTGCTCTATCTTTCTGAATAATTTTGGGTCGTCCTTTTGGAGATACACCTTGGAAGCAAGGAAACTTTTCATATATGGACATGTGATCACCAGAGTTTGAATAGGTTGCATCAATATAACAAATAATCTAAATGCTGGATCTTCCAAATTTTCAACATAACATCCTTCAAACTCATCCCTGCACCACATACTGTCCACAAAATTCTGTGACATGACAATAATTGCACTATTACTGTTTTTAATTGCATTCCAGATGTTCCATTTTATTGTGTATGAAGGTTTGAAGTCCCTTTTGTGAACACATAGTTTAAGTCGGGAATTTGTATTTCGCTCTAATTCTTTTATCATTGTTTTGTGAACAAATTGAGCATCAGCTATATCATAGCAAACGAAAGCATCATATTCTTTGTTTCTCATCAGGAGTATATTCTTCGATCTCTTTAACCATTTCAGTTTTATGATAATACCAAAATATATGACAGCAAGTGCAATGAATAATGGCAGTACTATAATAATAGGATTCAATGCATTTATTCTTTTATTGGTGCATTTGGACGTCTGAAGCCATTTTCCGCTGTATTGGCAAACAATACTGTTATTCCCTGGAAGATTGGAACTTGCTTCATCACATGGGTACACAATTTTAGAATTCACTCGATATGTTGTGTGTTTGCTGTAAGTTTGTACACTGGTAACATTAGAGGGAGCTTCACATGTTACAGGTTTATAGAAGCAGGGAACGGTTCCATATCTTGAAGGTAGGTAGTCACAGTCAACCGGAGCACTGGAATTTCTTGTCAACTGAAGCAACAATCTAGTAATATTTTCTTCACTAGTTAAAATATCTTTTCTTATCGGTGACAGACATGCTTCTTTAACCTCCATGCACAATTCCCTACAAGGATGCACGGTGGTATTGTCTATTCTGTTACATTTGGGGAAAACGGAATAGCATATAATTTCTTGCAAATACTTATGACACATAAAGGAACCGATTAGTTTACGAAGCATAACAGTAATATGTTCCCACGCGGCCAGAAAACTTGCAGCTTCACTGAAACTTGCCATCCCGATTAAATTTGGTAGTATTGTATGTCTGTATTGCCAAAAACACGGATTGTGAGGATTATATGGTATTGGTATACATTTTGTTTCATTTGTTTGATCATATATACTAATATTGTAAGTCAAACCTTTCAGAGAATTTCCCTTAACACGTCCACAGAAAAATCCAAATGAAATTGCAAAGCTCCTTGGAAAATAATCTTGAATTGTTTTCTTACCGCGGCAAATCATCATAGTTTTATTCTTTTTACAAATAGACGACCTGTATATGCCGTATCGCATTCTCCAGTGCAGGTCTTCATTTCTGTATTGTCCATAGACCACAGACGAACAGTTGCGCAGGACATTCACGTGATTTTCATCTGTGTAAATATTAAGATTAATTTCAAAGTTTCTGTAGTAAATTTTGTACACGATGGAAAATTCAATGGTTGCCCGCTTTGAAGGTTCCTGAGATAGTTTTCTGTAATAAAAACTGGAATCATGTTCTATGGAGCCTAAAATCTGATGCGCAGTACAGTTTCCAAGACAAACGAGAAAAATGACATGAAAAAATAATTTGATCATTTTGTCAAATTAAGTGCGAAGTCGAAATCATGCTTCATTCCAAAGGTGCCACGGAGGTTTCCGCAAAATCGAATGCTGAAGCAACGTTGTTAAGCTAAGTACGGTTTGACACTGTCATGCTATCGTTCAGCTATACCATGAAGTTTTAACTTTTGCTTGTCGACATACTTATAAAGTGCTCACCTATCGGAGTAAAAATGTATTTTCTCATAATTTGGACCGTCCGCTAAAGCATCCGGATTACTTCATGAATTAAATCAAAGGAAGTAGTGAAAAATGTATTGAAGGAAAGAAAATTTGTCTACAACTGTAATTAAGATAAATTATTCTGTGTGTTTGACTTCCTTCATATTTGATAAAAAGTGGAGTGAATAAATACAGATACGGCAGACTATGCTGTATCAAGAGCACTCCTTGTAGAAAAGTTGGAATTCGCAAAATTGTGTACAGACAGATCTAAAGAATCGGAAAGTTATTGTGCTCAATAGTTGCTTGAGTGGCCATAGAAGTCGAGAAGTGGAGGATAAGGACACTTTAGTATTTTATTTCTCGTTATTAATTAGTCAGTGCATATTTCTATCCAAATACTAGTATCAGACCGTTGGCATTGTGAGGTAGAACATCCACTTCCATTTTACTCAAACAAACCAAAGAAACAACCTCAAATTTAATTTTCCTGGCTACAAGAATTTTCTAAATACGATGAAGTTTCAGGTTTCTTTCGTTTGGTGTTTTTGTGGTTATGTCACAGGTTACATGATGGCCCGGAAACGTATCGCAACAAGAGATACCTTTTTAGTGAAACACAAAAGCTTGAACTTCTTTACGAGCACGGTTTATTTGCCTCTTTCATTTCTGGCTCTCATTACAATGGATACAACCTTTGAGCACAGTGTTTTCAGGGAGCTGCAAAGACTCGAATAAATTAAAATCAGAAATATGTCATTTTTGAGTTACTGAGCAACAGCAATAATACATGTGATATTGGAGAACATATAGCAGTGCCATTGCCTCATTTGACTAAACCAATTAAAGCAATGTCACTGGGGTATGTCACACATTTTGAAACCAACACAAATATTAAGAAATAGCAAGCATTTGGGGTGGTATTATATTCATTTAAACCAGGAATAGTATGACTGTATATGAACAGCTGGATTAAAGTGAAAATTGAAATATATGACAAAAGTACCAAAAACCGTGCGATTTCCTTGAAGTACCAGTTACGTTGAAGCAGATGGCTGTTGCTTTTCACATGAAAATGTTATCAATGTCACTAAAACCAATAATTACTTAAATAACTTCAACCATTGCCACAGAAACTACCTATAGACCATATGATAGGACTATTACTTTGTAAGGAAATTACATAAAATTGAGTCAAGTTCAGTGACTTGATCCCATTAGCTAAACCAATGAAAATCAAGTAGACCAGCTTGACACACTTGAAAAATTAGAAAGGCCTTTTTATTGGATAACACAATTAACACCTTGATGGGTCAATCAAGAGTGTAGTACATTAGTAAGATGCTTCCAAAATCCATGGTGCTATCACATATTTAAAATTACATAAAAATTACTAAACAATCAAAATATTAACAACGTATGGATGTAATTTTGTTGATTCGTTCATAATAGACAGGATGATGGCCTATTTTTTCACAGTACAAGACAAAAATTGACATTTCACTCATTTTCTTTCCTAAATAACCTGTATTATTGCAACTTTTGTCATCTGATAAACCTTCCGCTTATGCAGGTCGGTAATAATTTGTGTCGAGTCTATCTGTTCAGGCTATAAATGTTGAACCATAGGTACTAGGAACTTCATTTTGAATCTACAGACGTAGTTTGAGTACCAAGATAATTGACTTAAGGTCAAGATCAAATGTCTAAAAAATTTTACTCCTACATTCTCATGTTTCACTGAAAGTTGTTCAAACTAGAAAGTACTCCTCCGTGAACGCAAGAGGCATACCGACCGCCGCGTATATAGCAAGTGCTCACTCTGCTGTCCTATCCCGGGGGGTACCCCAGCTGGGGGATACCCTGGGTACCTCTCCAGCCAGACCTTGCTTGGGTACCCTCCCCCCAGCCAGACCTAGCTCAGGTACCCCCCCCCCCAG
>JBCAUG010023644.1:0-10580 GCA_038406175.1 Haplosyllis leylae
CAAAAGTAGAAGTATACGTGTTTGACAGATATGACCAGAATTATTGAAATACGGTTTTGACTGTTGTGTTCATTTACATTAAAATACGACTTTATCGGTAAAATGCACAGAAGGGTTAAGGGATGCATTTGTTTCATCTAATGGGAGAGGGTGTTAGGGGATACATTTTGTTTCATCCAATAGAGAGGGGTACTAACGTTGCAACTGGAAATAGGGCATACCTGCATCATCCAATAGGGAAACATGTCATCCAGCAGGGGTAGGGACGTACCCCTGTTTCATCTAACATTAGGTAGGGGTACCTGTTTCATCCAACAGCAGTAGGGGTAATCCTCTTTCATCCAGTATGAGGTAGGGTACCCATTTCCTCAAAGAAGGGTGTAGGGGTACCCGTGTTTCATTAAACAGGGAAGTATGGGTACCCCTCTTTCATCTAACAGGTGGTATGGAGTACCCCTATTTCATCCAAAAGGCCTGTTCAAGGTAACTGTAACAGCCCCCGATGCTGATCCACACTGCTTAAAGCCTGTGGGCTCAGATCATTAATTGAGTTTACATTACTTTGTAGAATATCTGTCATACAATCTAATCTGGTAGCAAATCGACACCTACAAATGTATTCTCTTAACTTTCACTGTACCGGCGAGAGGTATCTTTGCAATCCCTTCAAGAGGCATACGAGAACCTACTTCTCTACTGTTTAATCAGGAACTCATCTGAACCTTACACTCTTGGTTTACATGAAGCAGGCAAACATATTCATTCACCAGAATTATGGATCACAATATCACTTAATATCGTAGTGCTGAGATATGCATGATACGTGCTCCTTGCTACCACATTCCGGGTTTCTATTGCTTGATTGAAATTTATGTACGAGTCTTCACTTCCGGCAGAACTTCTCGCCAAGAATTAGTTCGCAAATAGGCCAATGAATATTCCAATGAACAACAAATACCCAGTTGGTAGTGGCGCTGTTTCAAATGATATTCAATACATCAGCTAAACAAGAATACTTACCAGCATTGTGTCGCGCCCTGTGATATAGCTAGCCAGACAGATATGTAGCTCGATAGCTAAATAGATCGGTATATCACCACCTAGGAATATGGTGACAAGATGGATATCCAGACAGCTAGCTGAATAGCTAAACTGATATCTGACTAGATGGATAGATAGCTAGCTGGATAGAGAAAAATATCTAGCCAGCCAAATGGATAGTTAGCTCTAAAGAGACAAAATTAGACACATAGTTTGGTAGTTGCTAGGATAAGATAAAGAGTGTGAGTTGCCTAGGGTCCTCTGAAACACATTTTTGCTTTAAATATTTTTTGAAATTTGGTGAAAAAAATTTGGACAAAAATTTATTCAACAGAAAATTTTTTGAGCACAAAAATGTCATTTGTTCAGAATCTCTTGAAACACATTTTGGTTTAAATATTTTAGAAATTTGATCGAAAAAAATTTGTGTTGGTCCAAAACTGGTTTTATCTCATTTTCAGGGGAAGGGGGTGGAGGTGATTGAATCTGGGGTAAAAAAATCAAAGTTGCTCAGAATGGCCTGAAACAAATTTTGGTTTTCGAATTTTTGAAATCTGATGAAATTTTCTACATTTCATAAGTAGCCACAAGCAAGCAAGCAAATAACTAATACACACAGACACAAGTGATCAGATAAGTTGCCCCGCTCGTTGAGGCGCAGCGACTAAACTGTATCCAAATGTAATACTACTTTCAATGCTATGATCGGACAGTGACACTTACCACATTTTCTTCACTATCAGTTCCCTTGTGCTTGATAGTGTTTTGAAGATTTGGACTGGTCGGTACGACAGCATGTGAGGAAAAAACTTCAACTGGGCACCAAGGATTATTTGCCTTTAATTTGCTATTTGACGGGATGTGATCTGAAATTATTCCAGCAGAGGCCACAATATCTGGCATCATGCACCACGGTCACAAAATCAAGCATCGATCTTTAAATATGTAGTTGTACAACAGTCATTATCAACACAATACCAAACCACCAACATTTAAACACCCCAGAGAAATTAACAAAAGTGTTTCCATTGGAAGTGAAGCGAACGGGTTGTAATTGGAATTGGGAGGTTACTTCTGGCTTATGGTGTTTGCTTTTTTGAGCGTTTTGATTAGGGCATCTCCAATATGTTTCCTAGGCAATTCTGATGAACAGTTTGGCCACGTGTATGTTTTCAAATAGCAGTTCAGAAATAGCTGTGGATTCAATGCTGTTTATAGGCATGGGCAGACGCCCCGAAAGCCTCTGATCCTTAACCAAAACATTTATCACTGTGGTACTTTGTAGTTTCTAATCATAATACTTATAAAATCAAATTGTTGGTATTGATGACACATTGGGATCTTCAGAATACACAATTGTGGGAGCAGCTTAAAAATTGCTTCACAAATACGTCACGTTCAATTATCAAGAGAAAAACCTTATCCGGGAGGAAGCTAAGCACCCAAGTATTGACCCATGTCTGTGATATATATCAACCTCCGCTCTGTTTTACACAATTGATCACTTGAAATGTTAGGCGCAAGTTTAAACATTATCACTACAAACATGTCTCACTTCAACATTACAGCTACAAGCGCATCCTTGATCATTTGATAGGACCGATGATAGAATTTTGAGGATACCGTAACTATAAACATCATCATATTGTATGCAAGATCACAAAATATCTCAAAGTGATCATCGTGTATGTATACATAATAGACTTCTTTCTGGAGGGCACTAAGCGGAATCATGACTACACATGGTGTGTAGGGGCAATAATGATAGTGGTATGCCACCGAGTATAATCACACAGTCAAGTGGCTTTATGTGGCCATTGTTGATAACCAGTCCCAAGCATTAACATCACAGTCTATATCACAATAACTTAATCGCCACAGGATATCAATAATAACTTTGCTTTGGGCATTACCGTCAATTTTTCAACAGATATCTTTGGTCTCATTTGTTACCATCCGCATATGCAAATAGGTAATAATTTCAGTCGGGTCTGTCTGTTTGTCTGTCTTTCTGTGTGTCTGTCTGTTCAGGATATAACTTTTGAACCGCTGAAGTTAGGGACTTCATTTGGAGTATCTACTCAGAAATACCTTGACTATGTCTATGTCAAGTTTGAGTATCAAGGTCATTGGATCTACATAAGTAACAGTACAAAAGTGAAATACGTCAGTTTTTCATTTTACCTCGACCTTAGAATGTATATGTATCACCAATATATTTAACAACATACCTCTAATACACGAATTTCGTGCGATATAACCATTCCAATATCCCTTGTGCAGACCTAAAAGTAAGGAAATAGAGTATTTAATTCATTATAACTGAAAATATATGACACATGATTCAATACTTTACAAAGTACTCAACGCAAACTCAACACAACTTTAATTAAAATTTAGTCTGCTGTGGCGAAACTTCCAGGGGAAGAATATTAGTTTTATTTTGTGAATTTTAAATGTGTAGAGTAATAATTATCCATCTATTCAGGTGTCTGGTTACAGTTAAACAGGTTTCAACTTATTTACTGTAATTACTGTGTGAATTATTTCTTCGAATATGAACAGAGGGCTTTAATTTATATTATCTATATATGGCTTTCGAAATAATTTCTGTCAGTTATAAATAATTCTTCACATCTGGAACTCGCGCATGTGACTTACAACTGCTTAGTCTGGCATTATATTTCTTTGGTGTGCACCAGGGTTGATTAAATCATTAAAATATCCGAAATTAAGTTACACTAAATTATAATATAAAAGTATTGAAGTAAAAAACGAATATATTGGGAATAGTTAATCAATCTCGGTTGTAGATTTATCTGCTTCTATCCAGCTCTTACATTCATAAATACCTTAAATGGCAACTTCCATGTGTCATCAAATATGCATCAGATTTTCGGCTGGCCTGTCCAGTGGGAATAACATATATGTCGTGTACTACTCGATACATTTTCAAACATGAACCTTCCAAAAACTCATGGATGGCCTCTGAGCATTGTACACATGTTTTAATTGTATTCCTGGGATGGATGTTTTTCTATGTAAAGTGCCCGACATACATAAAATATTTAGTCAATGAAACAACTACAATGGGCTAATTTTTTTCAAAGATGGTTTGACAACAAAAAAGGTAAATAAGTTGTCTAATTGAGAATTGTGTCCTTGTATATTTGAAACTTCGATTTTGCCCAAGATAATTTACGTTAATCGAAATAAACTTCCACATGCACGTATTTAGACAACAATGACTTTCCCAACATGAAGTAATTGGTTATTTCACAAACCATATTTATTGATCACCATTCAATTCACAACATTTGATGAGCAAATATCTGTCTTCACCAATACAATGCAAACTAATTGCTCATTCGCCAGTAATGAGTCACAATAATCACCAGGATGGTTAATGATGTGTTGCAGAAAAGCATCGTAAATTAATTAAAGATGCAGATATATTTGACTTGGCGTTGACTTTCGTCGTGCAGTAAAGAGGACTCAAAAGTTCCACACCGATTTTCATGCGAATAAATGTCAGTTACCGGAAGACGTCCAATATCATGAGGCTGATATTGACAAAAAACGTCGAGAAGATGGACCACCAGTTCACGAAATAAGATACCGGTTTACGGCATTGAAAATTTAGAACCTAACCAGTGAGACATAAATTGATGAAACCTATCCAAATATCCATAATATCTCCAAAATATCCAGAAAAATGCACACGATATTCCCAAAAAAAAGTAATTACAAAAGTTGACTGTAAGTTATCACATTAATGTACGTAGCATGCGGGATAGAATTCACATGGCGATCCGGACATTACTGACAGTTTGCAGTTGAGATAGGAAAAAGACGCCTACATATGGCTTGTTTAATCTTTCATGATTTTTTCTACAGGGCCCATCCAGCTCCATGATACTCAATGTGAGTCAGCACCTGACCCTGAGAAACGATTGCAAAAGCAGGTAGATCAACTGCTAACAAAATTTGTTTGTACGTGATCGAGTACAGTGGCCCACTTTGCACCACTGTAATCAGACACGGTTTTTTCATTCATCCTGATCTCTACTTCTATTGAATCATTCAATGTGCCAAGTCTTGAACTTGAAACAAAGGCCAAACCACCCGACGCAAATACGTCATCTTCAGAATGATCACAACATTTTGACGCACGTTTCACTTCAGAGCATTTAATTTGCAGCAACATTTTTGGCATAATTTTATTCCTATTCAGAATTGTATTTGACCAAAAATGCTTGTGTCTCAACAAAATTTCAACCAGCATGACTTCAAAACTTACCATTGTACTGAGGTTACCGGTTTATCATGGAACACTCTTTTCTGAACCAGTGATTTGTACTTTTGCATTCAAAGAATACTTCTTTATTTCACACCCCATTTTCACTTTGCCAGTAACTACTCCGCTGCAAGAGACGCAATTCCGGCTTTCAAATCTCGGAAATACATTCTCCTGGTCTAGTCCTGGACATGTTACTTATTTTCGAAACGAACGCTGTATTAGCGACATAACAGAATATGTAAGATTTGCATATTCCGAGTAAAATTACACGAAGTCATTCGTTTTAGTTTAATTTTCACTTAAGTTAAATATAAACTTAGAAACAATTAGTTTTAACACGTTGGGATAAATAAAATGTACTGAATATTTCAGCCATGAACTCAAAGAACAACTTGTTTAAATGCACGAAGAGCAAGGTACGTTTTGCTAACGAGCCACATATTTTGATGCACCAAAAATAACTTGTCATTTATTTTGATGAAAGATTCGTTAGCATGCAAAGTTGACACTGAATTAAAACATTATCAAAAATGGATCGTTGTATTGCACAGAAATGATACCAAAATGAGAAAAAATTGATAAATAAATGCCCTGATATCAACTTCACAGAAAAGGTTTCAGATCTGTATTGTATTGCACAGAAGTGATACCAAAATGAGAAAAAATTGATAAATGAATGTCCTAATATCAACTGCACAGAAAAGGTTCCAGATCTGTATTGTCAGTAATTCAAATTAAATTCAAATGAAAAACAACTAAAACAGTTAGCTAACGCCAAAAGGACTTGACACAACAGGATGAACAACGAACTTGCGACATGATTTGAAACCGCCTCATGGTGTGGTTCCTGTGAACCATTTGCGTTGATTTGGTTCAGCAGATGTTCCTGAACGGTTTTACATGTACTCGAATGACACAAACGGCACATGATTCACTTTTCAACGTTCCGTGTTGGGAATGGATTTGGGTGTCTTTCAAGTCAGAAATCGCACATATTCTTTCAGATGGCTCTTAAGGTCAATGCGGGGGATATTACTGAATTATTCAATCAGCATTCCACATCACAATTATCTACAAGGTTCTACTTCGAATTTTCTCTAGCATGTGAAAATATTTCATCGTTGGCTACCAACATTATATTTCAAGTCCAACACCTTGAGTCTGACAACGATTCCTTTCGTAGTTTCGGTTATTTTTGTATTGTAGTCACTTCAATATCAATAGGTGATACCTGCCCCAGGGACAGTTTTTGTTATGGGTTCTTCTGATGCATGTGATGTTTGCCATAAAAGTCAAAACATTTCAACTGGCATAAGAAAACGCCACATTTGAAGGATCATAGTACGCGGCCGAACCACCTTTAACAAATGACTACAAATGTGAATAAATGTACACAACGGATCACCTTACTTACAATTGATGGGAATAGATATGTAATTGCCACACTTATCTCCAGTGGATCAGATGCTCCGGCTCTAGATAAACGTCGGATGAACCTGCGTCTTTGCAATTAATTGGGAATTTGACCTTTGCAGGTTTTCAGAATCTTCATGTACTTGACCCAAAGGCTCATATGCTTGAGACAGTAAACAATTTTCAGATGTAAAATACTATTCTTCTGGAACAATTATTACCTTACAATTAGCATGGCTCAACTTGCCTGCTGAAATCCCCCTTGAATATAACATTGACCCTAGGGTTACGCTTAAAGGCTACCAGGCCTACTGATCACGAACAAATCGGTCACAACAATGTTTTCGCCTCGCCCCCTCAGTATTGATTTAGACGGTGATTTCCCTATGAATACTGTTCATCATTTCCAAGCAAGATATTCTTCTTTGCTATAATATCAGTTCACATTTGCGAAACACTTTCGTGAAACGTTTTTATTTTCCATTGTCACTGCACACACCAAAAGCTTTCCCATGATCTTGCTTCCGCTCAAAATTGCAGAGCGAACAAAGATGATCTTCCCATTAAACTGTGAAAGTAACATCAGAAGTATTGGAAGAATATATTTTCCCCAAGGTACATGTTTTCCGCAGTTGTTTCGGGAGTATAAAAAGTGTGCAAAAGTTTAACGATTTTGTATCGGTAATATTTGCAAATTTCTGTAGTTGAGATCTCCGCCTTGCACAAGACTTTTAGCATTTGAAGGCCTGACGTTGTCTGGCCATTTTAAATTGGTGTTCATTTGCCTCACTTTAAAAGCTGTTTTAGAATTTATGGTGCAAATACATTTTAGTAATATTTTCTCTCATTTTACAAGACCAGTTCAAGGTTGGGCGGTGGTGAAGGTGGTTTGGTTGATCCTGACTACTTGTTGGTGGCTCGTTAGAGTCACCTTAGTGGTTGAGTCGATAATACCTTAACATCCTGTCCCAGCCCTTAACATTTTGGGACAGAGCCTTTGGCAGTTTTATGATAAGCAGGCCTACTTTAAGCTGCATCCATTGGTTGGAATTTGTTTACACAGAATGATGCCATGACGTCATTTTTCCCGTGCCACCAATTGGGTCAACGACGCAACGTCATTTTTATATTTTTCATGCTTCCACCTTCTTTCATTTCAAAGTTGCCCAAAATGTCCTGAAATATTTTGGTTTGGGAATTTTTGAAACCCCATGAAATTTTGAAAACCGGGCATCAAGTTGAGCAGATGTCGCTCCGCTCTTGAGACGGCGCGACTAAAAAAGAAAGTGTCTTTTTATTCTCTGTCCCCTGTTGGCAAGAGGACCACACACTGCAAATGAAATTTTTCTGTGTTGCAGTGAGTTCAGATACCGAGCGCTTTCTCCTTCTACCTGGATGAAAAAGGTGCAGTTGGAGTCACCAAGTAAAAATTCTTTGGTACTTGATTTTTTTAAAATTTACCACGACATGCATTTTCAAGATCTTTCTGTTCCTTTTTCCAATGATTGAGGATTCTGGCAATTTCTTTCCTCAAGAAAGCATAACTTGCGAGGTTGCCTTAACCCTGTATGGTGGGTAGGTAATTTACTTTTGTTATCATTAACCTGAAATGTTTATCTGTCAAGACAGTTTCTTTAATATCTTGCAGTATTTCCTTGACGTGCTTAATTATAGGCCCTCAAAAGAAATAATCGTCACAGTTCTGTACTATTTTGGTGACAACAACAATAAAGGCATTCCTCGAGAAAGCATTTAATATTTAAATATAGAAAAGTGTAATGCTTGTTCTGCAGCAAATGGCACAACATTCTTGACTTGATCTTAAATGACGATGAATGCTTCAGTTTAATATTTCATGACAACGATCATGACTTCTAAAGCCCCTGAGTATTTAAGTACAAATTTATTTCCTTTTCTTGTCGTGATATCAGCATTATCCAGGTAATAATCCCATAACACCACTATTCGCATGCGTGTCCGATCAAGTGCTTTCTTTACGCAAAGCTAGTTCCATTGGCAATGTAGTGTTTGAACTATTTGCAACTAAATTACATGGCGTTCAAAATAACGCTCAGCATCTCAAGTTATCAAACAGTAAAATATGACCATGAGGTAAGATAATACGCTGACGGTAGCATGTGGTCTTCAATTTGACAATTTCAATGGAGAGGCTTGCCGACACAGAAAGTTATGAATAAGGATAACAGCCTTCTCACATGTTTGTTCGCTGTAAATCATTTATCAGTTTATTGTACTGTGACACTGCATCTCGATACGTTACATTGAAAATAATTACTACATTTTGGAATGTACCAATATTGATAATAGATCGTGATTATTTACAAACTAGATTGACGGGATAAAAAATGTATGCGAATTATGTGGATCATTTTGCAAAATAAACACGAGGTTGGAATGTGTCGCAAAATAGGACTGCTTAGAAAAGTAAATTGATATTTACTGTTTTTCTACGCTTAGACGAATGATTTGAATGTTGTGTAATGCGTGTCTTGCAAAGGAAAAATATTTGTTATGTTAACCCAAAAAGACCAAGTGATGTACGTGTTAAACCAATCATGTTCAATGGAACACAATGCTGCAAAATCGAAATGAATGGATGCTGGCTTCATAAATGTTATCAAAAAGTCAATATTTTTACACTTTAAAAATGATTATCCCCTAGCCCTTACGCTTCTTTTCCTGCGATGATAGACTTTAATTTCCCTGCAGGACACCTTACTGTTGGGTCCTTTAAACAATTTTACATCATTCTGCATCAACTATTCATGCCTAAGCACATGAGTATGGGAATCACATGGGAATCCAAATGCTCGTCGTTCAAATACCACATATCGAGTATCTGACATAGATACATGCCCGCAAAGGACAAATAAGCAAGATTGATGTTAAACTGACATTGCTCTGCGACCTTTCTGCCAACGTTAGTACGTGTGCACATTTTACTGTGTGAATGATGCCTCTCTTTCAAACCTACTTTATTCCTATCATGAAGCTCACCACTCTTGTATATCCTCTATAATTCAAGCACTATGCAAACCTTAGGCAGTCAATTTCCTGCTCTTAAGCCTATTATACTTTGAAACAACTCAACGTGGCTGAATGACTGATAACGTTTTGATCTTTTGTAACTCATAAACAGTAACTTTAAATTTCATTCCACTTCACTTAAAATCATGCAAGTTGACCCAATGATTTCTATCCGACAAGAAAGGAAAATGAACATTTTATCAATTGCATAGAATTGCGCTCATGAATTCTTAAACATGCAGTTAACCCTTTCTATCCCATTGTAATGGCAATATCCCATTTACAGAATAAATTCATAACGTGCACTGCTTAAATTACATGCAAGTTCTTTTTTTTTACAATCTGCAGCTGCTGGTATCAATACATCGCTGCAATATCATAATGTACATTTGCGAATCTATTTTAATTCCTATTTTTCATTAATTTCTTCGCCCTCCGTGGTTCTAAGATTTCAGGCATTATTCAGGTCTTTTTTATGGAATAAAAATGAGGCTGTCCTCTCCAATGGAACTAATAACATCCTTTCAAACCGAATTAGACTACATAATTTCCACAGCCCAACTCAGTACTTGGCCAAAAAGAGGATTTAAACAAGAATTCTTATCAGAATTGTGTCGCGCCCTATCTGATTATGTGTTTTAATTTACCTGTAACTTTCCTTTAGGTAGGTAGATGATAGAGAAAAATTTATTAAGATATAAAGACTTAAAAGAGTAAGAGAGATAATGAAATTTAACAATGTGGAGATAAAAAGTTAGATGCGAGATGAAGGTGGGGT
>JBCAUG010023655.1:0-10580 GCA_038406175.1 Haplosyllis leylae
AAACACAATTCTTTCACTTTTCTAATGTAGTTTTTCCTGAATTTTCCAAATCTGTATTCAGAATGAGTGTACAGTGATTAGTTTTGCTAAAAACGACCAAAAACTAGCAGCTAGCAGAGCAGGCAAGCTATGTTCCCTGCAAGTGGGATGAGTTATTGCCTTGCAGCACACAGGAGTATGTGTGCCTCAACATGGAGTTGTTGGCCAGCCATCTGGGTAAGTAGGACGCATGCATGGCTGCTTCTCTCTAAATGTATGGAATGCAGATGGGTGAAAGCTGCAAAATTTTGAAAAAGTCAGGCTTCTGTGCCGGCTGCGCATGACATGGTGTATATTTTCGACTGACACAATACTTACATGTTTGTTCTTCTTATTTTTGGTTCATACTTAAAGCCTGGATAAATTTGATTACAGTACAAAACTGAATTTCAAGCTGCCACACTTGATGGATTTGTCTGGCATTATTTTCGCTACTGCTTTGGAATAATGAATCGTGTGAAGGCAACTGATGCAGGAAAATGAACTATGTCAGTGGTTTTGCGTGGTTAACCGTTACATTGACTTAATTTGCCATTTAACAATCAGTACATGAAACAAAAGACATTTATCTAAAATTGTACTGTGCAACACAATCATATTTCTTAAGACAACTTCGAAAATTTACAATTTAGTGAAATACAGTCGAATTCAACAAACATAGCACTGTTAACACTTTCAAAACAATCGACTTTTTCTTATTTAGATCTTCGTAAACTAGTCCAATTAGACAAAATATAAATATTGTTAAGCAAATAAACCTTTTGCGGATTTGGAACTCAGGCCATGAATATCAGCACTGCGCCAGAGTGACTTTAACTAGGAGATTTTGAAATACTTTAAATGGCCTCTTTATCCTGACTTCTTGTTCATTGTCGAAATTGGCCGATAAATCAAGTCAGATTTTGAAAAACCCTGAAAAATGAAAAAAGGTTGAATACGGACACACATTCTGTGAATATCCCATTGTAAGATTGTGTTGATTAAATCTAAGACGTGAATGCAAGCTGTGCCAAATCAAATCACATTGATGAATTTATTTTGTCTCGAAGGCTGAAAGCCAGAATGAATTTACTTGGTAACTGATGCGAGGAAATGAGTTCATAAGTGGTCACGGTTGACAGGACAGTCACACCTGGATGATCCCTTGTTAAGATTCAGCTGCTGAAACACTTATTCATTCTGTGAGATTTATTTTTACATTCTTGAGAATAATCAGTGTTTTCAGTAAATCGATAGTGCTATTCATTTCGTTCCAGGATAAATTGAGTCCGATAACATAATTGCAAATTGATTGGTATCCACCATCACTGTTGTCGTCGACATCGCAGTGGAATCTGCTTGAAGTAACAGCTTACCTGTGATAAAGAAATTCCATGCCACGGTTTGGAGAACAACCCAATAGAAAAATTCAGTTATGTGCCAGAAAATTCAGCACCTCTGATTTTTAAGGAATATGTTTACATGATAAAGAATACTGTCTTCAATCTTACTTGAAAACATGATGTCTATGGCAACCAATAAACAGCACCTAATCAAGGGAACAATTTAAGTAAACAAGGAAGCCGGACGATGATCACGAAAACCAAGAATACATGTGAGGGAGTGTTTGCCCACTGTGCACGAGGCAAATTGCAGGTTCATCGAACGTTTGAAATAAATATAATTCTTTCCAACGCTGTTTACTTGGTATGCTAATTTGGATAATACTTAAGTTTATTCTGACTTGTAAAATTGCAAACAAGTGTGACACACTAAAGCAGATGCAAAGGAAACTCATACTGTACAACAACATTTTATACTGACATCACAACGCCATAGAAAAGTCAATTAATTAATTTTTACGATGCTCTTGCTAAAGAAAGCACAGATAAGAATTTCGTGTTCGTGTGAAACATGTTATTTCCCTTTTCTGTACAATTTACTGCGTGCTACGTAACAGAGAAATGGACATTTGGAATGCTTGAGTTGTATTTCATATTTCAAACAGAGCTGTATATGCACTCCCCAATGTGGCCATCTAATTCAAAAAGTTCATCATAAGTTCAAACTGAAAAAGTTGTTTTTGCAGATGACTACTTTGTTAAATGCCAATTATGCAAATAACAAGGGACAGCTGTAAAGCTTATTTACCGCTTTTTGTAAAGTTAAAAATCAATGGTCAGAGGCAGAAATCAACATGGCAAATCAGCATTAACTGTTTGTGGTCACAAACTAGTATGGCTTACGTAGATTTACAAATAAATGTTGTATGTGACGGCAAGAAAAGAATGTTTACCGATGGTTCTGCACATTTGGCGCTAATCCGATACATGTATCCAAAGACAGAAGCACAAGTTTCAAATTGTCAATTTTAACCAAAAGTACACTGTATTTCATTTATCATACAGGCTCGTTTAGAATTTATCTATTCTCATTTTGCACAATTAAACTTTTGTACAAATTAGGTTTGGCTGTGCACCACCAATCAAAATGGGAAGACAGGTGCACAAACGGGTGCATAAGGAGTTGTATATCAGCGTATTGTAGTAAAGCAAATGAGCTTTTTGATAAAAAAAACAGTAAAGTAGGTGAGGTACACATCCCTTTCCTAAAGAAAATCCTGCCAGAGCCAGAGTGGCCCAGAGCCAGAGTGGCCGAATGGTATACAGGGCTGTGTTCGCCCCAGTCAGCAGGTGTCATACCAGAGGTGAATCTGAGGATCACGCAAGCAAGAAAGTGTGCAAAGGGATCCACCCTGGCTTTGAAACCCAGGGCAGACGTCACAAGAAGTCCAAAATGGAGGTATCAGTGGCCCCCCAAAAAGAACTGAAGTCCTCCAAAAATTTATTTAAACAAAAAAAAAGAAAATTCAGATATGTCTACAGGGAACAGTACATATCAATTTTCTAGTACATTTGTTCTCACAACATTTGTTTTCTTGAGGTTAATTTTTTTAATGTAATACACATTCATACTGAAAACATACAATTGATTACTGTTTTCAAATATGGTATGATATCATTTTGGTAATATTTTTCATCAATAGTAGTCTGATCTCAGGTTTGTCCTCCAAAAGTAGCCCTTACAGGTCAGCAAATTTCTTTTGGTCCTTGCAGCTAAATGGTAATTTAACAGTTTTGACTGATTAGTGTGCAGATAGGTAAGGTATCATTTGAGTAATATTTAACCCCAATAATAGACACTCCTTATAGATTATTGGTATGATCTGCCAGTGTCCTTTCCCAGGTGAAATTAGTACATCTAATAAGTCTCACTTCAAAGCAATTTACTGTATAAAAGCCAAAGGTTATTGAACAAAATCCCAGCAAACACAGTAAGGAAGGTGTGCTCACTCACTTCAATTCTCTGCTGCAGGGCAAGCAGGTGAAGCTCTTTTATTCCCTGATTTTCGATGACATTCTTTTGATATTCGGGTTCATGCATTTCACTTTCTCTAGCGCGCATTTTCCTTGTGAACGGCCGAAGCAAAATGATACAAATGTCATTTTCTTAGCTTTCTTTTGGACGTTGTTGTTTTGTTCCATTCACAAATATATTGATTGTTATCCACATAGATTTCGATCTGCATCATTGACATTCTAAGCAGTTCACGAAGACGGAGCAATAACTCCTCTCAAAACTGGACGTTTTTCAACCTGATCCAGAACAACTGAAGAACAAAATGGACCAAAATTAATTTACCAAAGACGATCAAAGTACTAAATAGGTCATAATTACAAGACAAACACCATCAAAGAGTGAAGACAATTGTTCCAAAATCATTCACACCAATAAATGATCCATCAGTTAATGATTGATCACCAGGAGTTGTTCACATCTACTCCTGCATGTGTACCTGTCAGCACTCAATTAGTTGTTCGTGACAGTCTGGGTGGCTTCACATTTGCCAGAACATTTGTAAGAAATATTTTGAGTTTTTCTTAATTGAATTCTGTAGAATCTTAAATTCTGTAGAATTTGCTGAATTCAGAATACTATTTTTAGCCATTTCCATTTTCAAAATTACTTGAAATAGTATTCTAGAAATTCTATAGAATCTATATAATTTGTAGAATACTAATTTTAGTCATCCTAGTACTCTACAAATTCCATAGATTCTCTAGAATTCGACTAGGAAAAATCCAATTCGTTTAGTTTTCTATTGCAATGAATGCTAAGCGGTTAGCAAACAATGATAGTGGAGAGAACTTTATATTTAAACATTTAAGCCAAAATGTTTGCAAATACTGATATCATTTTGCAACAAAAAAACTCCAGAAAAAAATCGAGGAATGTTCAGTGACCAAAAACCAATGAATGCTGCTGGAGAGGAAGTCCTTTGATTTTACAGTGTAAATAGAAGTTTTGGATGTCGGAGAACACAGCAAGGAGGACAAGTTCATTCCTTGTATTTCTCAAATGAACATTTTGATAGATCTATTTTGTTTCATTTCAATGGTCTCATTCTATGTTTTAGTACACCTTTGATGTAACTGAACCTACGATTCATCACACAATTTTCTTCTACTCCAAATGGTTATTGAAATCTTGCCCTTTATTTGAAAATAAACATCATAAAACAGCTTCATGCAGGTCATGAAACGAACAGGTTTCCCATGGCAACTGAGGTAAACAAAAGTTGATCTTGGGAATAGGTGGGGCACTGCAGTCAAATTACTTATTGATAATGATGGCCATGTAAGTGAAAAATACGTGCAGTTCCTTGTGTGTCAGTCAGGCACATAGGTACACCTGTAATCAATGTCCAGTGCTACTTACTGTCAGTGAACCGTAAGGAACAAATCTGATTTATTTATGCCACTAATTAGATTAATAAGTAATGAGATGTGTGGGTCACATTTGAAGCAAGAATAAAATTAATCTAGATCTAAGTATAAGACAACAACCAATAAGATCTCACTCAAATGTTTAGACACACAATTTACAAATTTCATTTCAAGTACATTTAAATTAAAGATTCCAGATTGAGCAGCTTTAATTGCATGCGTGGTAGAAAAACTACTTTTGGAGAATTAGTCTAAAGTAAATGCAATGTTTGAGTCAGTATCGTGGTGAGCAATGATAATTACAACCGTTTTAATTAAACAATTACAATTACATGGAAACGCAGCAGCTATCAAGTACCGAGTATAATTATCTGTAATATTTCAATTGTATTGAACAGCAACTTTGATGAGGTTGTAAGTTAAGTCGATTGATTTTTTTCCTCTAGTCAACACAAATAGTGTTTAGTGTGCATGGAACAGCAGTTTTCCACACAAGGCGTGTGCGTGTAGCAGCTCAGGCTTGCTCTGCTGTAATCGCAGCAAGACTTTATAAAGCTGGCGTTAAGTTAGTACACCTGAACGGACGTACATCTGGCTCAAATGCGAGATATGTATTGTGACATAAAATAATTGGATATGTGTTTGAAATGTACTAATTCAAACAGTGCAAACTGGATATTGTTGAGGAATTTGTATGAAAGAATGTAACTGCCCCATGTCAATTTGTTTTGATGACTGGAATTTAAGGAGAGTAACAACTCACCGAATGGTCACAGAACACATTATTTGTTGCTGGCGGAAATAATCAGAAAATTGGAATAGAGAGAAGGTATGATCTATAACTTTGCGTCCTTTTGACTAAACTCATACCATTGTTTTTTTTCAATTTTTTGGATTTTTTACCTTATTTGTAAAACGATACTAGAAATGAATACTCAATTACGTAAACAAAAGAAAATGAAAATATTACTTTTACTGCAGTTGCACAAGACAGACGGACAACACAATTTCATATACATATTGAATTCATAAACACATTAAGTTTTAGCTACATGCTGCTGTATTTCTAAATTGTGATAATCAATGAATGTTTCTGTAGAAATACACATACACTTCAGCATTGATTATTACAGTTTCTTCAATGAGATTAATGTGCCTGCGACAACGATAGCGTACTAAACACAACATAAAACCGATGTCAAATATTTAAGCGTTGGTCTAATATATTTCCAAAATCTTAAGAACCCACTGAAGACAGACTGAACACAGAAAAAAGAATGTTGGGATCCGATCCATTCTCAAATTATTACTTTATCTTGCCTAATTTTTTCTTAGTTTGTAAATATCTACTATCTACTATTTCTGACAAAGCTTCGATCAAAATTTACCCAATAAATTCATAGTAGTAGAGGTAAGCAATACTTGGTAAAATGCAACATGTAGTTTGCAGTACACACCCAGAAAACAGCTGTTTCAAAAACGAACGTTTGAATTAACATAGTAATCGAGTAACTAGTTAATGCCCATATATTGATTCAGTATTGGAAATCGTATCCAGAAATCGATGATGGTCGCTTTTTTAGACTTCCTGTTAACCTTCTTGTGCTGCGTATTTTCAAATACGCTGTGCTCTGACCTCTTGGTTTAAGATTTTGTCAACTTTCACTTTTCCCTTCATATGCACTTAACAATTGTTGTTCTTTCATACAAGATTAATCCCATACATCTGCACAAGCCCTTCCCTTAAAGGAAAACCTATTCATTTGGTGTTGTGCACATCGCAGGAAATTACTAGATGTCCAACTAAAGATGGACTGCGCCCTTGGCAATTATAAATGTAGCTGAACTGGAAAGATGATGGACAGTTCATTATGTTCTTTCAGCCTTCGGCTGTGTTATAATAGAATGTAACTGCTCGTAAGTTCCATTCAATATTTTGTGTACCAAAAGTATCCAGTCTGAAAAAAGAAAAACATTAGCAGTACATAGAGCAGCTGACATCGCTCTTCTTTCCAACAACCATACGTTTTTGCAGCTCAGCGCCCGAACTAATTTGCCTTTTGGGTACACTTATGTGATTTAAGTTTAGATTTCTTTTGATCAAATAGTTTTGAAATAAAAATGGACTGTGCTAAATGTTTACTACCACACTACGCGGTATATAATGGGAATTTTAACTCCAACCTAAAATGGCCAAATTCACAGGTTCGGAAGCTATTTCGACAAACCAGGTGCAACATGTGTTGCGAACATTTCAAGCTGCAATGTCATGAACTGTTCACAATTTCATTAATTAATGCCGATTTCTCCTCCCAATTAGTTTAATTTGGATCTAATCTGATTTCCACCATGCAGACAATATTTTAATGTGGAATACAATAAGAAATATCAAGGAGTGAAGAATTTCACTTTGGTGACTCGCCTTTTATGCGAGGTTGTACACCCAAGGTTGGTTTACGTAAACAAGATGAAATTGAATCCATGTGAGGTCAGATTGAACCAAACATCAGGAAATTTGAAAAAAAAAATAGATCTTGATCTAAACTTGAAAAATTTAGATCTAGACTGAGAAAAATTAGATTAAATTAAAATTCAGATTCAGATCCAAGGTTAGAACAAAAAAATAAATCTAGATCCAGATCTAGACTCAGGTCTATATCTAAACATCAGAAAATAAAAATGGAACAATTAGATCTGGATCTGATCTAAATTTAGACTTGGAAAATTAGATATAGACTCATATAAATTAGATCAGATTAGATCTGGATCTAAACTTGGAAAATTAGATCTAGGTTTGGACTCAGAAAAAATTGATCTAGATCTAAACAGTAGTGGATCTAGGATTTCCCAGAGAGGGGTGCTAACCCCTGAATGGGGTGCCAACCTATTATTTGACCAATTTTCCCCAACAACTGCATAAAAATGAAGAAATTTGGCCCACGGGAGTATGTCTCTTACACCCCCTAGATCTGCCACGGCAAAACTCAGAAAATTAGATCTTCATCTGACCCCAATTAGATCTAGAACTCACAAAAATTAGATCTAGACTCATGAAAGATTAGATCTCGATCTAGACACAGAAAATTAGACCTAGATGTAAACTTGGAAAAATTATATCTAAATCTAAACTAAGAAAATCAGACAATAGATAGTTGCCAAAGGTACCCTCCACCCAATGTGGAATTTTGAATTTTTCTGAGTTTTGAGTTTTCAGATTTTCAGTTCAATCTCACCTCACATGGATTCAATCTCATTTTGTGCATACTAACATCGTGTAAAATAATATTTTTCACCTTGCATGGGAAAATTCCCAAAATTCTGGGCAAAAACTCATCCATAAACCAATAAGGTACTACCATGAGTCAACAAAATATAAAAATCCACAGAGTGTAAGAATTATACATGCTAGTTTGTAATGTAATGTTAACATTGTAAACATTATATCATCCTCAGGAGTATGGCTAATTACAATAATTGAAGTTTCAGAAACTATATGCACTGTGTGCCACCAGATGATTGGTTGTTCCACCTCACCCATTCTAAATGCTAAATTCCAACCAATCACAGTACATAGAAGCTTAGGCCTACTTATCGTAAAAGTGCCAAAGGCTCCCTTCCACCATTTCCCAGAAAACTATGCGCCCCCTTTATAATCAATAAGCTGACTCTAACAAGTCAGCAATGAAAATAAAGAAAACATAAATTACAGGCAATTAAGCACTAGTGTTAACATCAGCCAAATATTCTTCCATGGATGTGCGCAACCAAATTCAAACATTTTCAGTCATGTTTTCGAGTCTCCAATGCAAGTTCTGTTTGTACTGTCGATTTCGATACCTTTTTAATCAATCAGCACTCTGTATTTTTAACAAAGACACTCAAATCCATTTCGATTACACGAATCTCTTTTGTAATTACCGACTCACCCTGAAGGAAATTTCAAAACTCTCATAAATCATAATCAGGAAAAGGTTTTACTCGTGATTGGCGTGTAAATCATTCACGCGCATTAACAATCAAATGTCTTGTTATTGATTTCGGACATTGCGTAACACTGAGATCTTGCAAAAAGTGATCTGTGATTGTTAAGAAATGTAACACATGCACGTATGCATGACTTTAGTGCAATCAGAATCAATATGTTTGGAGCTTTTGATGCTGTAGTTACAAAACGGAATTCTTTGGTCTTTGCTCAACACTGGCAATGTGATCTATTTCAAGCAAAATTAGACTCGAGACAGAAACTTCCTGAAGTGAAAATTTTTATCATTTCATTCGAGTAAATCTGGCACCAGGCTAACACCAAACTTTATTCACAGATTGGATGGCGATTTGTGTCTGACTGGCACTTTACATTGTTTGAAATGAAATAGATCAGTTTGAAAAGAAAAGAAAAACTATTGAATTGAATGCTGTTTTGTTCTAATTTACAATAGTGAGAACAAATTTTGTATCAAAACAATTTAATGTTACGTCTTAAATATCAATATGTTGGAATTCGGCGGCAGATGATTTTTTGATGATACGGTTTATTTTGGACATCAGAAAAAATCTTTATGCACTTCTTTGTAGCTTTCACAACGTCAAAAACCTTGTCCTGAATAATGTTGTTCGTTTTTGCAATTGATTCATCAAGAAATTATTCTCTGTTTTTAACACAGTCTGTCTCAAGGCAAAAATGTGTTTACTTTATGAAGCGTGGGATGATAAATAAACACTGTGATTATGATAAATAAGTGATGCCTTTCGCTAGGGACAAAATTAACAGTGATATTGATAAGGTGATTCCTTAATGCGCCTTGACTGATTTCCTCCATTATTCACAATAGACCATGGTTGAATGAGATGCAGAGGAAATAGTTCTGCTCTAATGGTTTACCAGCTTCACCATCGACCGTTGTCGTCGGATCGCTTTTAGAATGGGTATTCTTGTGTGAAATGTCAAAATTGTATATGTGCAACATTAAATTCTCTAGAAATATTTACTTGTATTGGTCTGTTTCAATTATTTATTTGAATTATTATGCTGTGTAAATACCTTCAAAAGACTTAAAACCACTATTTTTAATGATATTCAATAAAACTAACAAAAAACTACCGTTTCTTCGCAAACATAAACAAAACACTAGCCAATATAAATTTTAAAATTACAGTGTGATTTATAGGAATTGTTTAACAAAATATTTTCTGAATGCAAAGTAAGTAAACAGTACCATAGCTACCATCAGAATCTACCCAAGTCCTTTCTACAGGCCAGACAGATTAAAACATGATGAATGGTATTATGCCATGTATCATAATCAATACTAAGCTAATTCACAGCATATGTTTTGTATTGCATAGTTACATATGAGGATTAATCAATGAGCATGTCACATGTATGCATTTTCATGTAACATGCTATAGATCTTGGCTTTTGCTACACGTGTGTATGAGAAGTTTGTGAAGCCAAGAGATGCATTATGATGAACAACAAATGGGCTTAAATAATTCGAGAGGTGACATGAAAATCTGTGAAGCAATTATTAATCTTGAACAATTAATTTTTTTTGAAAATATATTTCAGTAACAGGTTATACACAGGAGAATCGCACTGACATCTTCACTTTGTGGAGGTTGAAATGTCACTTTGGCTGCACCTTCTGCTGGCATTTGTAGTATAGTGGACTTTCTTTATGGGTAGTACTTCTCTTTTCTTGCAACTCTGGTTAGGATGGCTTCCGCTCTGACAAGAACAGGAACTAGAGTACTTGGTTCTCAAACAATCCTTTTATT
>JBCAUG010023666.1:0-10580 GCA_038406175.1 Haplosyllis leylae
TATTGGAATTGGACATAGATGCAGATACTACTCAAACTACAAACGTTGTCAGTGAAGACTACACTTACGGACAAGTATCCAAGAAAAAGGACAGACCTGTGATAGAAATCCCAAAACATTATTGGCTTCATCCGCTCACAGTAACATCAGTCGACAGAAATGTTAAAGGGGATAACAGCGGTGCGTCCATTAAAGGGCATAACAATACAACTGACAGTAATACCTGAGAAGACATCACTGAGTCGGATACAAGTAAACAGAGTGTATTATCAAATGCTTCTGGTAAAGTGTTGAAAATGTTCTGTGACCAAGCTCTTCAGAATAAATGTGTAGTACCACTGGAAAAGCTGCGACCGGATGTGGTGAAATCTTTTCAGCCAAAGAGCCCTGAAATTGACCCATATTCCAGTATTGAAGAAGTCTGGAGTGATGAGGACAAACCGGTACCGAAAGTCAACCAAGAAGCAACTCAAAGCAATAAACCCAAGGATAATGTTATCACCAGGGATCAGACTGCATACTTCATGAGAACCCGTAAAGAAAAACATCACTCAACAAGACCACAAAGAAGTTCAACAAAACATAGTTATGCTGAGTTATTTCTACCCGACCCTGAATTAGACAGTCCAAAGAGACCTAAGGTAAAACCGAAAGTACCCTCATCTCCATCCACAAGCCGACTTCAATCTCAAGAACAGATAAAACAAAGCGGCAAAATAAAAATTGAACCTGTCATGCCACCAACATCAGGCACTAGAAGATTCTTCAGAAAAGATCCTATTAGATCTAAACCACCACATCGCAAGCGAAACTTGGAACAGCTTAAACAACAAGAGACCATTAAAGGGGATAACCAAACACTGGCAGAGGAGGTGAATATTAACGAGGACATGGGTACTAACCTGGAAATGAAACAGGAAGATCCGGCAACACCAAAGGATAAAAAGAAGAAAAAGTATCTCTTCAAAACCAAGACCCATGGCATCATCAAAAGAAAAACCAAGAGACAATTCAAGTGCCCAAAGTGCAACACACACAAAGAATCTTCGAGTTTATTGAATATTCATTTCAGGAGAACCCACAGACGTCTCAAATGCAAATGGTGTTCGATGACTTTCACTACACCATCTGGGTATACTCACCACCAATATGTACACCAAACACCTCGTCACCCCTGCATGGACTGTAATAAATCCTTCTACTTTGAGTCGGAACTAAATGTGCACAGGAACACTCATCTAAAGCTGAAACGTTATAAGTGCAACAAAGGCAATTGTGACAAGAGTTATGCCAATATGCCAGATCTCCTGAAATCCGTACTCATACCAATAAGGATATTAAGTGCAAGGAATGTGATTACAAGACAAAAAATATTAGGTTGTTCTGAAACCACATGAAGCTCCACACTGATGAACTGCCTTTCCAGTGTACTGTATGCAGTGTTTCCTTCAAACACAGAATGCAACTACGAAGACATACCAACAACCCAAAAAGTTGTCACGGACCAGTAAAACAGTCAAATTCTCCGGAATTCTGACTACGCATTATGCTTAAACTATCATATGCATTATATCGCTTTGCTAGGAAACTTGAACATGCTCATTGCTCTGACATTAAAGGGTAGAACGAACATATTGGACATATTTATGTCACCTCTATTCATTAAGGGGGATAACGGACTTGGAAGAGATACTACCCATTAAAGGGTATAATGGATATTATTATTTCCTCTCTTGTTGATTAGTTTATGCTACATTATTTTATGTTACATTGCCAAAGTCCGGTATCTGTTAAAAAGACAAAAACGTCTAGATTTGTTGCTATCTTTATCCTTTTCTATGTAATATAAACACGTAAATTTCTTTTTGCATAACAAAAGTAATCGAAAAGGAAGATGGAAAAATGCAAGTACTAACTTTGTCATTAAAGGGCAAAACAACCTCATTAAAACACTCAAATCATTTGTACATATGTTAAATGTTTTAATGTTTCTCACCTTCTACATTCATATCCAAGGTGTAACCACCTATTAGGCATAGTCTAACCAGACTTGTGTTACTCCCTCTCTCTTATGACTATAATAAAAACATTCCGTGTTTCAAACCTTTCTTGAAAATTGTACGATAAGAGAGAGAATAAATATTATATTATTATATAAAACATCGTTATTGCAATAGATTCTGCAGGTTCAATTACGAGAAGACAAAAATCTCTCATGTGGTTCTGATTTTGTCTGGAAATGATACCGGTGTGCAAGTTGTTGAATTTAAAGAGCAATGAAATCACTATAAAAGGACTACACCATAGAAATGTAATTGCTGGTTTTATTTTTAAAATCTGGAGGATATTAGTCCTTGTTGCTGGGACGGACCGCTGATACCTCTGTTTTGGATTTCTGGTGATGTTTTTAGCCACTTCCACTTCAGAAATGTAATTGTTCTTGACTTGTTATTCAGATGTTTACAGCTCTCCCTATGTTGACCTTATTAGGTTAGAGATCTGAATAGGGAAACAGGATTGTTATTTGGCCGTGTTGCCTACATTGTGACCTTGGCAGTAATAATGTGTAGAATGATAATAAATGGAATGACGGCTCATAATGCACAGAACCCATAACTTTATCATCTAGAGTAAGTACACGAGGCCTGCAAACAACTCTCGCACATTTTCTTTGTATTTTTTATGACACTAGAACCCGTTTAGTATGAGCAAATAAATGCGAAGAAAATTGCTCATTGTAAGAGGGTACTCTAGTAACCAAATTTGTTAACATTGCTGTCACTAATCTTGATGCAAAACAATCTGCTCGTAGTAGGCGGGTGTTCTTTGTAACCAAACTCTAGGGGGCGTGAGGGATGCGCGCCCCCGTCTGACCCAGAATTTCTTCATTTTCATGCAGTATTGGGGAAAATTGGCCCAATTAATAGGTTGGCGCCCCCTCCTCCGGGGTTGGCGCCTCCTCTGCAAAACCTGGATCCGCCACTGTAAACAAGTGTATTTCACCGTGCATTTACACAGTTAATCTGTTTAAGTTTGCAAAAAATTCTGTTGGTTTTACTTTCTATTTGACTTTGTGGTCGAGGAATCACTTCAATTTTGGAAAGCCTCAATCTTAAAACTTTGCATTTGTCATGTTATAAGCACAAGTTACGTTTATTTTAGTTCTGCAAAGGAAATTTGCCAGATCGTTAGTTATATGATCCGTAGTCAGAATTTCAAAGACTCCCACGCTACATTCTTCGTTTGCCTCTGTCGTGACTCACCTGACTTTTACCTCATGAAGACTTCAAAAACTTGTTGATTATTTGATACGGAGGCTATTTTTGAAATAATCAGTTTGTAACCAATAAAATTATCATTTATCAACAATGGAATAAATTTAGTTTTTCTTTTGTTTTGATTTAGTCTTTACTTACACATATAAAGAATCCTCGCAAGTGTTTTTGTTGTTGTGAGGTGAATATATTATCCAATCTTTACATTGTTGGAGGACACGTGTCCTTTTTGTGGGGCCACTGATACCCCTGTTTTGGACTTCTGGTGACATCTGCCCTGAGTTTCAAAGTCAGGGTGGATCCCTGGTTTGCATGCTTCCTTGCCTGTGCATGATGGATTTCCCAGATTCGCCTCTGGTGCGACACCTGCTAATCTCTTGACAGCCGGCATGGTGGCCAGTCACATTCCCTGCATGCTACATATGTAGCAGAGGTAGGATGCCGGAATTTGATCGGGAGACCTCCCGCACAGTGAGCATCTGCTCGGCCACCGCGACTGGCCCGAATCTTTACATTGTTTATGAAAGATCTAATGATTTTTCAGAGTAAGAAACAACAACAAATCCTCGAATCCATAACTTCGCTCGAGTATGAATGGCTTATTCCTATTTCATTTGTACTTTTCCTATATTGAATTAAAAAAATTCATTTAGTTCAAATAATTAGATGACAAAAATCAAATTAAAAAGGCTTTTGTGAGATTTGAACTCACAACCCACTGATCAACAGTCAGCCGTCATAACCATTACGCTAAAGAGTCAACTCTGAGAGGAGGCACAGAAAAACTTTCAAAGACTTTAGTCACTTTTCTTGGAGTATCAAATTAAATTATTATAAATAAAAATGGAGTAAACACGATTGCCTTTCACATAATCCAATTCAGGTGGATTAACTGATCGGTATTGTTCTGATTCTAGTTATGTGTGACAAACGTCAGACGTCATTTTCCCGTGATACACAACGTTATTTATAAGCCACTTAATGACGTCCTTGAGAGGCTATTACGATGTAGTATATCATATTTTATTGCTGTTTTGTTGCAAGTTTTATTGGTGCAATTTGCAACGAAAAAGCTGCTTACAGATCAGGGTCACAAATATTGTAAAACAGAGTGGGCGCAGCTGTTTGTGAAGCGGTGCAAGTCTGATCAATGATTTAAATGCGTGCCGGACATGACCGAAAGAATATAAATACGACGTCATGAAAACAGAACAGGCTAGCCCGTTCTATGATGTAACGTCATTATGATATTGTGACGTTATGATGGCATTCTATGTAAACAAATTCCCATTGATGACTGCAGCCTAAAGTAGGCCTACTTATCATAAAAGTGCTGAGATATATTCCCTAAATAACCATGGACCACCCGAATCAATCACTAAGCTGACTCTAAACGAGCCAACAATAACGGAAATTAGACAAAAATAATTTGGGGGATGACCGAGAGTCTTAGATATTTTTGCACTATCAAAACATGTTTATGTCGGATTCGTGCAATTATTACTAATACCAATAATACAGACTTTTCTCTTTGGAAAAGACCTTTCTTTTTTCTCAAGAGTGAATAATAGACCTCTACGAAATATAAATTCAAGTCGCACAGACCCTTCTATCGACTTCATATAATCTTTCTCATCATTCTCCTTACAGACTCACATCCCCTTGGATCATATAACTTGGTATTTTACGATGTCATAAACCAGAAGTATTGATATTTAGTCAGGAAATTCTTTAGACAGAGACAGTAGAGGCAGTTGTGCACAAACATAACATAGATTGAATTCTAAAAACTCTCTTAGGGATTTTATTCTTTGTTTGAAACGCACACGTGGAAGTGGGGTTACCGCCCTGACTTTACGAATAAAGGCAAAAGTCACTTATAAGTACAAAACAAGGCCATCTTGGACGCCACAAAAGTACTTGTCCTTGAAAATTCTATTCTTTTTTAAAATGAATTAATTATCATGAAACGCTAACATCTAAAAAATACATTTTCACAATCCAAAAAGTAGCAACAGTAATAATGCTTAGAATGGTTTTGATTTGATTCGGACCCGTGTAGTGTCTCGTGATATAATACGAAGGACGTGACCCGTGTGGGGTGTTCCACCAACTAATATCCGTTTGGAAGGTTCAGTTGCAATTACAAGAAGATTGATCTATTACACCTTGATGAGACGACGACCGACATGAGACTCGAGGTATTCCAAGAATACGTAAGATTGTCACGTAAAGTAGCTAAGTTACGTTAAAATTATACTAATCTAAGTAGTAAGAAAAGACATGCAAGGTACTCAGTCAGTCAATAATTATCACGTCAGAATGTACCGTTAAATTAGGAGCGTCGCGCAATGACATGCCGCAGGGCCGTCCTCTTCATTTTATTGTCAAAACTTCTGGTACAAAATTACAGGGTTACATTATTGAAGCACAACTGTATGAGTTCTCCATCCATGGGTGTGGTCACAGTGTGGGGGACACTCTGTATACTGTATACTGACTGATTTAGAACTAAAGAATGGCACATGCACCTGTATGGTCTTCTGTCCATGGATGTAGTCACGGTGTCAGTGAAACTCAGCATGCTGACTGACAGAATGAATGGTACACGCACCTGTATGGGTTCTCCATCCATGGGTGTGGTCACGGTGTCGGCGACACTCTGCATACTGAATGCCATGGACGTCACCCTGTCGGCGTGATCTGAGATGTACACGGGAATGCCTGCTACAATCAGGTACGCGTCACCAATCGTCTCAACCTAAAAATAAAGAAACACCTAATTTCAGGGGCGGGTTCGAGAATTTTCTTGAATTTTTTAAAATCTTACATGAACAGTCAGACACAGGTCCCTACTACCACTCAGTCTTCAGTGGAATCAAGAAAGAATTCATATTAAAGTTATAACATAATGGTTTTGCATAATGGTCTGGGAAATGAACAGCTCTCTCAATATTCATATAATATCATTCATTGAGAGACGTTGAATAATATTGGTTGATTTCCGCAATGTTCGCCATCTTGGAACAAGTTGGCGGACTAGATTCTGGGGCCAGAAAAAAAAAACTTCTAATTGGTCATTGGTGTGACTTGAAAACGTCCAATTGAAAACAACTCCTGTTGTCCGTGGGAATTTGTCAAAGCCAGACAAACATGCAATACAAAAGTACACCACGGTACCTGTTTCATCGAGAACTTTCACTTTTGGATTGGATTATGAAAAGAGACCATCCTGAACACGAATTCTGTGGTGCCTCGTTGATTGAAAAATTTTGTCGTCGATTAACGAGTTTGCGTAATGTTCAAAAACAGGCTCTATTCAACATAAAATCACTGAAAATATTGCTGTGAAAACGAAAGTTCAAATACCACCCGTGTATCTTGCTTTATTAGATAATGAAGGTGGTTCAAGCAGAGATTATTAATAAAAGGTGTGGTGGGTTGATTAAAGATGACCTTTATCCATTATCTTGTTAACGTTTATACTTTATGATCACATTGCGTTACATTTAACAATATGTTGTTTCAGATTATGAGAATTAATTAAATAATTAATTATTAATTATCTCCGCCCAGAACGTGTGCACGGTGTGACCTTTTCTTGGGTAGCACCATGATTTGTCGAAAGAGGTTTCACAATCAGCGATCCTCAAAAAATGTAGGCGTTGTCTATTGACAATGGTGATATTTACTTTGTCATTACGCGAACTTTAAATGACTTGGTAGAAATCAAAATTAAAATTTCTAATCGTCAACCCAATTATTATGCATTCCATTACACCTCAATATCGTAAAAATCATGGACTCAGCAACTAAATAAGCCCATTCTCTACGCCTCCTTGGACATCAGGGCTAAATGGAAAGGCGCTTAGGTTGATTTAATTGAAAATGTTGCCCGTACCATCATTTTGGGTCATATGGAAGTCAGTAAGTCCGTAACATCGCATTACTCCTGTGTAGAAATGATCATAGTGTATTTTTCCGCAGGACGACCCCTCGTATGGAGAGTCAGGTAAATAAACATTGGCAGATCTGGGGGTGCCGGGGACATACGCCGCCCCCCTCCCGGGCCAGAATTTCTTCATTTTCATGCGGTTTTCAGGAAAAATTGGCCAAATAGTATGTTGGCGCCCCCCTTAAGTGTTGCCGTCTCCTCTGGGGAATCCTGATTCCGCCACTGATAAAGCCTTTGGCGCCCCTTGATTCTAGTTACGTACCTTGTACACGTCATGAACGCTGCAGAGCTGGTCAAACTGCGTGTACAGTTTATTGAGTAGCCGCACGATGTCCATCGGGACGACTCGTTCATCTCCGCACATAGCCGTGAAGCCGACGATATCCGAGACGAGCAACGACACGAGCCCGAACTTCTCCGCCTCGACTGCCTGGTTCAAACGCAACCTCTCTGCCACGCTACAATTCAAACGCACGATGTAAAAATAAAATGAGATCGTACTTGGTGATCTATGACAAGCGGTGATAATTATAAAATGACGTTGGGTGAACGATGGTGGCACGCGCAAAATGACGTCATGGTAGCATTCTGTATATAAACAAATTCAAACCAATAAATGCAGGTTAAAGTGGGCCTAATTATCATAAAACTGCCAAAGGTTTACGACAGCATGTTACGAGTCCCCACAACTCAACCACTAAAGTGACTCCAACGAGCCACTAATAACATGCATTAGTTATTTACATTGAGAATTTCTGAATTATGCAAATGATTTATCACATGACCTTGATATACCAATCAAAACCAATCAATTTGATAAAGTCAACACCTCCTTTGAAATTATAGATTTTGCTCCACATCTGGAAATGGATTCATTGTCACGCATATTTCATTGGGATTATATCAATTAAACCAACATATTTTGAGGAAATTAATAGTGACAACCTTCTTCACTGTTCCCTGGGAATCATTTGCAATATGCTTTTCAAATTTATGCAAATCATTCCAGAAAACATCAGGAAGATTTCTAAAACAGTTTTCTCGATTATCGTTTCCACGAAAGTGTTATCTCTTAAAAGTTATACTGTTATAGTGTTAGATAACCTTTACTGGAATTACATGATGTAATGACGCAGACGTTTTCTTAAACATTGGAGGTTTTCACGATAAGGTAATCTGACAGATGTGTCAGATCTGACAGATATAAAATACACTTTTTTAAGAAGTATCATAAGTTGAATTTTACAGGTAATGATTATTTAGGATAAATGACTTTGATGAGGTTTTGGTTTAAGGAACCATCACTGCGGTCGAGGGCTTTTTGAGCAGATTAAACCCAGCCAGAGGGCTTTAGGCCGAGGGTTGGGTTGTTTGCTCACAAAGGCCCAGACCAAGGTGATGGTTCCTATTCTAACATGCCTTTTAAATAAATCTGAAATTACAACTTAAAATGTCTGAAAATTGTAAGTTTTTTTATTTATGCATGGAGGCTGCCATTTTGGAGTTCTTGAGGAAGGAGGTAAATTTGTTTTCAAATTTGTGTCTAACCCCAGGTCTGGGTTGGCTCAAAGAAGGCATTTGGGTTGGCTCAGACAATATGAATGGAAAAATCTTGGTCTGAGACATCAGAGACCGCCTTGGCGTGTTATAATGTGAGGCCAAGGCCAGCCCTGAGGGCTTTATTCTGAGACAACCAAAATTGCTATCCAAGGTGATTGATCCTATTCTAACCCAAGATAGTACCTAAAATTGCTTTGAATTCCATTATGTATGTCCAAAACGGCTTAAAACGATCAATCATGGCCTCAATCGTGCCCACCAAAAGTTTGGTCTGAAGTAAACAAGTGCGTTTCAGTGGGTTAGAAAATAGCAAAAATAGCATAGGGTGGAAATCAACTTCTAAATCTGTCAAATCTGACACTGGATTTATTGTGTCTGTTGCACTCGGGGTTTGAAATTATTTTAACTGCGACGCCAGAGACACCAATTGCCTCGGCAATTACCAAATGGAGCAAGCATTCTGAATAAAAGTGTAAGTGTCCGTGCAGATGATAGGCCAGCCAAATTTATTAGTATTTCTAGTAAACACAAAATCGCTTTAATATTCGGTGTAGTCCCCTGTAAACGAACCTTAATTAAGGACCTTCTGTTGCAAACAACGCATGGAATACTTAACGTGTAACCTTGCAAGGTCATCACTTTCTGTGCATTACAAGTTCTGAGAGTCACACTTACACACCCTGCAGGAACATCACTAATTTCTGACCAAAGCGGAGATATCAGTAATTTACGGCAAGGGTTTTACAATGGAAGTCTATTGGATTTCAGATTTTGCAATGTGCAGCCTCTACTGGTGACATTGGGAAACTAATTCTTATACTAAAAGTTGTATATTAGTGTTGAGACATGGCAATATTTCAAGATTACTACTTGTAAATAGGATAAAATTAAAACAACAATAACTTAGTTAGAAATTTCTGAGATTAAAATTTTTTATTTTTCATTTCTGATATATTTACATATTGAAAACTTGAAATATGGCCACACCACTCAGATCTCAACACTAATATACAACTTTTAGTACAAAAATTAGTTTTCCAATGTCACCAGTAGAGGCTGCATGTTGCAAAATCTGAAATCCCATAGACTTCCATTGTAAAACCCTTGCCATAAATTACTGATATCTCCGCTTTAGTCAGAAATTAGTGATGTTCCTGCAGGGTAGTACATCAAGTAGTTACTTGGGAATGCTAGATCTACTGTTCACCTTAGTTCATGACGTGGCCAAAAACTAGACTACAATCCGGGTCAATTCACAGGCAGATTCTGCCAATTGTCCCAAAAAATGCTACGACACTTACCTGGACGGGAGGATAGAGTGAAGTAGCTCATCCGTTCTCCGTTTATCCTCCTGCAACCGACACTGCAATTTCCGCAGATTATTCGTCGTCTCTTCTAATTTCTCCACCAGCTGGCGCTCCGCTTTCCGCGCCTGCGTGATGAGGATTAGATCACGTGTTGCGTCATGGATGGGAATATCGCTCAGGTACAGTCCGCTGGAACTGAGATCGTCTATATCCATGACTCTGGGTGAGCACAGAAAGAGGATTTTGTCAGTTTCTGGGACAAACACCATCTGTCCCTTGAGCCTCATGGACGTATCTTCAAAACTAAATACAATGGACTCTCTCTTGGCGTTCGGATCCCATCTGGATATGGATTCCCGCCTGTGATTGGCTGTTAACGGCATCCGGGGCGTTATTGACTCTCGTCTCTGATTGGCTGAGTTCACGACGAGAGGCGACCTATCACAGAATTCATCGGATGGTTCTATCACACCTGGGCGAGTC
>JBCAUG010023677.1:0-24839 GCA_038406175.1 Haplosyllis leylae
TGTCCATAGAAAGTATTTTTGACCAATTTTGATGACCTTGATATGTGACGTCAATATGTGTGAACCTCATTATGTCACTTTATTTTTTTGTGAACCTCATCCATAGCCCACATGTTTGACTACTTGACATTTGACATCTTTTTGACAACTTGACATCTTTTGACATTTTGACACATTTAACTTAAACCACCTCAGCCTGTTACAGGGCTATTTTTGTGATCACAGCTGGTGGGGACCCAAAAATCTAAATAGGGATACAATGTGAAAAAACTGTCATTTATCATTTGGCCTTAAAGGATTTAACTATTTACAAGTGTTTCAAAGGGTGCAAGGGCTGAGAAGGTTGGTGTAAGAGGTGAGAAGGGTGCAAGGGGTGAGAAGGTTAGTATGAGGGGTGAGAAGGTTGGTGTGAGGGGTGAGAAGGGTCCAAGGGGTGAGAAGATTGGTGAGAGGGATGAGAAGCAGCAGCAGATCCAGGATTTCCCAGAGGGGGTGCCAACACACTATTTGACCAATTTCCCCCCGAAAACTACATGAAAATAAAGAAATTTTTGCCCAGAGGGGGGGCACACATCCCTCGCACCCCAATGTAGATCTGCCACTGAGAAGGGTGTGAGGGATGAGAAGGTTGTGAATGGTGCAAGGGGTGAGGAGATTGGTGTGAGGGGTGAGAAGGGTGCAAAAGTTGTTGCAAGGGGTGAGAAGGGTGTGAAGGGTTTGCAGGGTGTGAGGGGTGAGGTTGGTGTGAGGGATGAGAAGGGTGCAAGGGGTGAGAAGGTTGGTGCAAGGGGTGCAAATGGTGCAAGGGGTGAGAAAGGTGCAAAGATTGCCTTCACACCCCTCGCACCCTTCGTGCCAACGAGCCACCTGGTGAAACTTTCACTAATTCTACCTGCTTTTTTCCCAGATGGGGCGTCAAGCCCTAGGGGCGCCAACCTATTATTTGACCAATTTTTCCCAAAAAAATGCATGAAAATAGAGGGTCCTTGTGCCCCCTAGATCCGCCACTGATTTTGTTATGAAGTGGAACCACGTGGATTTGTTTACAAATTTTCGGTCAAAAGTCAGAAAAACAGGTGCCCGGATATGCCGCCATGTTGAAAAATGGAGGCGGCTGGTGAGAGAAAATTTGAAATGAAAAAATAGTAATTTCCTCATTCTTATGATTCGATTTTGTGATACGTTTACGCGAACAGATTTATTAATGTCCATGGATTATATTGCAATGAAGTAAAGGTGAGTTAGAGGTGTTGTTAAAGCACATGTTTCATGCAATTAAACAAGAATATAAGGACCAGAGTTCTGCCTGCAGTTCCCTTTCAGTTGAACAATCTACAACTAGATCTAGTCTGGTCTACATTCTTGGACTGAGAATTTTGGTGTATGTGAACAAATAACAAGTCTTCAAAATGTCCTTCGAGTGTGACAAAGGTGCTGACAAATTCAGTAGATCTAATGTATTTTTGCACTGGACAGATGTGCCTTTGTCACTGGTTAACAAATTGAATTTTTTTTTCAAAAAAATATCTTAACCATTATCATTTTAATATAGATCTAGTGCATTTTAGAAATAGTTTGGGTTCATCAATCTGCAGAGAAATCACATAGAATTATTACAGAACACCAACAACGACAAATCCTAGTTACAATAATTCTAGTAATAAAAGACGCCTCCAGTGTGAGTGTTTATTACTGACACCAAACTGTTGACACAGATCAACCTTGGAACTGTACAAAATATCTATGCACGTTTGTTTTGCAAACAAGTCCCTTGTCAAAAGCATATTTTCGTAGTAGTATTATTACCGCCCGCTTACGTAGCACAACGGGAGGTTATGTTTTCACAGGTGTCTGTCTGTTAACAGGGGGGGACCCCGGCTAGGGATGGGGGACCCCCCACAGCCAAGACTGGAGTACCCCCCAGCCCCGGCCAGTCCTGGGGTTCCCCCTAGCCACTGCCAGGGATGGGGTACCCCCCGCGGGCCAGGGATGGGGTACTGCCCCCCCCCCCCACCCCACGCCCCGGTGGGCTTTATGCCTCTTGCGTTTACGTAGGAGGACTTTCTTGTTGTAACTGAACTTCTTTTGACAATACAGCATGACCTTTGTCTTTTGTTATCCATGTGAATCCAACATTCAGATTTATGGAGCTTACATATTTTGAAATAAGATCATTAAATTAAAAAAAAAAACTATATAAAGAGCGCATTGTAAAATTGTAATTCATGAACCATCTGATGTTGGGGTGTTCCTATTTTAGGCTGTCACTATGTTTGGATTTATGAAAAAATCGGACAAGGAAAAAGAGGAGAAGGAGAGGAAGAAACGGGAAAAGAAAGAGAAGAAAGAATTGAAGAAGGCAGCAAAAGAGCGACCTTTGACCCAGGATGAGTTGTATCGTCTGGAAGAGGCCAGGAGAGGACTGTTCCGTAGACCCAGTGATAACCATGGTGCCGTGGCCTACAAGGATTCTATGCACCAAGGGGATGGGACCCATGACCCACCGGGAGCCAGCGACAGCAGCGAGGGCAGCAATATCAGCTCCCCACGGGACGAAAATCGTGAGATCCCGAATGCGAATCAGAACCAGCATGTAAGAGGAAGGCAAATGGAGATTACAAAACCACACAAACCATCAAGACATCCTAGATCAACGTCCAGGGGAATCCTGAAAGGAAAATCTAGTTATGGACCAGATATACCAAATCAGGGCGTACGAGGAAATGTTGACGATACGGAAACTCTGGAGGATAATACGTTCATGAATGAGATGATGTCCGGGCGGTTACCGACGCCTCCAGATGCTGTTGATGGTAAAACATTAAAGGATATCTCCCAAAAAAATTCTAACACCAACCCGGGTAAAAAAACGCCTCCAAAAACGGCACCCAAACCACATCCTAGTGAACCACCACCGCTACCAACTTCTGGGCCGCCAAGTGGTATGGTTACCCCGGAACATCTTTTGAGCCCATCCGAAAAGACATTTGGTGGAATGGAATTACAGTTGCCCAATGTGGCTCCTCCAAGAGCTGTGAAACCCAGGGAAATAGTCCTGCGAAGACAGCCGGCAGGAGACTTTGGTTTTACCCTGCGGCGTGGAACTATTCTTGAGCGAAGTGGGGCGGACAATGCTGAACGTAAAAGGGTAGTTATCTTTGCAGAGCCTGGTCCAAAAAATATGCACACTGGCCTGTTGCCTGGCGACCGTCTCATAGAAGTAAACGGGCAAAACGTAGAAAATTCAACTAGAGAAGAGATTATTGAACTCATTAAAAAATCCGGACAAGAAGTGGTTCTCAAAGTTCAGCCCATACCCGAATTGAGTGAACTGAGTATGAGATCAGGGATAGAAGGAGAAGATATGCCAATACAGGAGCAAAATGTGAAGGGTGCTACTCTTCAACGTACCGGTAGCATGAGATACAAGAAACGTCAGGTAAGAGACTTGTCGCAGCCGCCGTCCAATTGTTTAATGTTATTTGCATTGGAACGCGGAAGAATGATGAAGAATTCTTAGGTTGTCCACAGATTCATTTGTCCGTCGTGTGTCTTTTTCTTTTTAAAAATTATTTGATTCCATGACGTCAGAATGGGATTTCACACATAGATTGAAGTATCAGTGGCGGAACCAGGATTTCGCAAAGGAGGGGGCGCCAACCATAAAGGTGGGAGCGCCAACCTATTATTTTGGCCAATTTTCCCCAAAAACTGCACGAAAATAAAAAAAAATTGGACCGAGGGGGCGCAAGTCCCTGCCCCCCCCCGGATCCGCCGATAGTGTGACCTTTCTTCGCCAGAATTGAGGAATCTGATACAACTGAACACGTTTTAGAACAGAGTACCGATGGTGTACACGCACTTTTCTGATCAAAAGTAGTCTTTAAAATCAAAGCTCAGTCACCAGAGACCTTAAAAATTCTTGTTCTTCCTGGCAAAGAGCTTCGATATATGGGCGAAATATTCTTTGTTCTTGCTGGCTGCTTCCTTGTCTGCTATAGCTGGTTTGTGAAGCTGACGCATTCAGCTTGTTGATTGAATCCGACTTGCAGTGATGCTGACGGAATACGGTTTCCTCCTTTGTTCACATAAACTTGAGATTACCCAAACTTTTGTGTTTTCGTAGTTCCCCAAATCCTTTGGATCCTACTGGGAGCACAATAATTTAAACGAAAGTAGAACACTGTGTCAGATTACGGACATTTATAGCTTGTAAGAAAACTCCTCTATTTTCATATTTGTTTGTACACAGGCTACACCTTCTTGATTGGTATTAGGTGTCAGTAAAAGTTTTCTTCTAATGAATATTACTCTTTCAATGACGCAAAAAGACCCAAACGATACGTCTTTGGGATGTGCTGAAATAGGAGTCGTCTTTGAAAAAAGGTAATCGAGCACGTTCCGATTCATTGATCGGTAGTGTATTCAGGTCAGGGAAAATGCTTCATATCGTTATGCAGCGTCTAATAAACTGATCTTTCTGGTATAAAAACTATTTATAATACACACCCAGATGCGAGGAGTGAGAGGCAAAAGGAACTTTTTCTAATTTTCTTGTCTTACGTATTAATAACTGGTGTTTGAAATGCGGGAAAAATAAGAACGGCTACTGTCAGCACTGATCCATAAGTCTAAGTAGTTATATTTAGCATGATTAAGTCTCGGTCGAGACTTGAGTGTTGATAGGTTTCACAAGTATTGGTATTTGTTTAGAATTGTTTGATAGTCATGGAATGCAGTCCGTCTATTGTGTGTGACCTTTGTAGTTCTCGTTGAGCCAGATGGTCAGAAAATAATCATTTTGTTTGTGGTTTAGGGATAAATTAATTCCACTCAAGCGGAAGGTAAAAGCTCTTCTAAACTCCTTGACTTTTGTTAGGATTAAGTCTTATGATGTCCAACAGTTTGGTTGAGACATTTGGTCCTGGCAGGAAAAGGGGTGCAGCACAGTAAAGTGTGTCCCTGAGGGAAGGAAAACGAACATCTACTACTCTTAACAGTTTTTTGTTCAGGCCCCCCCCCCGTCCACATCTCATGAAGTTCCCTTAGAATTTGCACGTTATTGTCAAACTGGCAGTTGGTACAGTTTTCCTTGTCCAGCAAGTACTGCTGGAAAAAATTCAATCAATCTTTTTTATGCGGAAAATTATTTTTTGGGACAAATAAAACCGTCAAAGTGCTACCGCATATAAATTTAAATTGATTTTAGTAGAAAATTTGAAAATACTGGTTACTATGTTAATTAACGTCAAAATAGATAACTATAGTTGGTCTATCTTTTGTTAGTTTATAAAAAAAGGCTGTTGTGCCAATTCGGAGGCAAAACGGAAAGTCCGCAGCGGAAGGTTATCACTATGCAAACATGTTGAATATAATAAAAATGATAGGCCTGTCGTACTCATTTGCACAGTTTAAGATGTTCCTTGTAGGGATTGTTGAGAGCTCGCAATAAACAGTAAGAGTAACCTTAATTATGTCCAGGAAGTGCTGTCAATTAGTTTTGCATTGTCCCTAGATTTACAAATCCCAGAGACAGAGGCTGAAAAAGCATGTTCATAAAGCGCACACTCTTTACCCATACTTGGCTTCTTGGCGTGTTTCCCATAAAGAAGTAAAACTCGCTGACTTGATATGAAAACCAAACATTTATCATGTGGTAAACAAGGTTGTGGATACTGCGGTTTTAGGTAATAAATGCATGGGCCTACACAGCAAATAAGGACATTTGTTAGCTTACCTGCTTATGATGGTTTCATGAAGTATGAAAGATATGTTGATACATGTAACTCCCGCTGCAAGATTATGTCGATTTAAGTACATACTTACCTTATTTGAAAGAGAGAACAAACAGAAATAGCATCCCAAAGGGTCTGGCGGAATTTGTTAATGTGAATGTTTTCTGGAACGTACGGTATTGTGGTTCATTTAAGCGCTGTCAGAAGCTATTGGGGTATTATTTTTAAACTTGGATTTAAAACGATCAACAACCCTTAATAATCTCTATTCCTTCATTGCTGTGTAGCAGTTTAACTGTTTTAGACATCTTTTTTGTTCTTCGAGCGCACAAAAGAAAATAAAGGCCCCGAAATTGGTGTACATCATGACATGTCTGTCCATGTATTTGTGTGTGAAACATAAAGGTAATTTTAGTGAACGCCGAACCATTGCCCAGGGTCAAAATAAAGATAAATGTTTCGGTTTCAGTTTAAATTGACATGTTGTTCACTGAAATAGCTTCGCAATCCTTTGAAATATTACGAACACATAGAACTTAGGGTCCGTTTACACTGAGCGTTAGTGATGGCGTTAGCATTAGCGAACATCGCTAAGAATGGGTTTCTTAGCGATGTCCGCTGAGAAGTTTTGCGTCGCTAACGCCAATGCCATCGCTAAGAGATCAGTGCAAACGGAACCTTAAAAAGTAAAGGAAGGGAAACTAAAGACGGATGCTTTTTTGTTCAAAATCGTCCAGAAATAACTTGCGTAATATCAGCAATCTTGTTTTAAGTAGATGGTTGCAAAGTCCATTATTAAGCTGATAGAGGTAATTAAGTAAACATTCTCAAGTGTACTGGCGATTGTCAATCTGAAATTGTTTAATTAACTTATTCACCTGTGTGTCTTTTTAACGGTGATAGCGACAAAGCAAATACATAATGAAACTTACTTTGTAAATTCACTTTAAATTGGAAACTGAATGAAAAGATCGTTAGCATGTTGCAAATATGACCGCAAAAGATGGGTGGCCGTACAATACAGTGTCACGGTGAGACAGATAATACTGTACATTGTTTTGAAAAGGAGAAAAAATAATACATATGATAACTCTCCGAAGGCAAACAGGGATGAGCTAAATATGCTATCAGAGTTTGACCCGAAGACATATACGATGTATGTGGTCTGTAATTGGCAGGTGTTGCTTCCTCTTTAATATGTTGACTTTCAACCTCCTGGCTACCTGACCAAATGTTGCTCAGTGGCACAGTAAGATATTTAGTAAATATGTGTTATTGCATATTTAGTGGCAGAGGCATTGACATGAGTAATCAAAAAATTTAGTTCACCTGAAAAGGAAAAATAAAAGTTTCAAAGGCAACGGTCACACACGTCACTTGCACAAGTCCACCTTGTGTGTGTGGGTGGATGGGTGCCTGCGTGCGTGTCTTAACTGGTCATTAATTTTGCCTTGTCTGCATAATATTTATCCAAAAAATTGATACAGCTAAATTATGATACTAAATCCTGTAAAAATTGTCAGCAAGGGGAAAAGTGTCCAACTCAAAATATACTCATCATTTTGAAGGGAGGGGGTACTGTATCAGCTCAAATTTGGGGGTTGGGGGATACAAACAACTCCTCATAGGGGTGGGGTGGGGGGTTCCCAACAGTATGTGCAATTAATAATTAATCTCTGGGCAGTTGCCAAAACTGGAAGCGTGAATTTACCAGAGTGGTATTTCACAAATGCTTATGCTAGGTTTATGTTTGACATAAATCTTATGTTTGGGGGTGTTAACATAAATTTTGATTTCTTGAAAGTTATTATGCAAACATAAAGTTATGTTCAAATTTATGTTTTTGAACATAAGTAGACTGGTTTTTTGCTTAAAATTGTATACATTCACCAGGATCAACATTTGACTGGTACTTCTCATTTATGACTGCAATGGACAAATCAAAATTCCTGTAAAAGATAACTATGTTTGCATTCAGACATAAATGGAAAATTACATTTAAAGGTACAAGTACCTTTGTGAAATACCGCCCTGATATCTGCTGTCTAATATTATTTACCAGATATCTGCTGTCTAACAATATTTATTGGTCTCCATAAGTTTTAATTGCGCCATAGCTGCTGTAAGTGTCGTCTACGGGTTGAAATATATATCAACATATCTGAATGTAGAATCACGTTTAGTCAGAGAAAGGTAAAGTTGACATGATCAAGATCCACAGAGAAAACGAAGTACTTTGTTGTTGTTTGACCAGTCAAAATCATTGAACAAATACCACACGGCAAAAGAGCATGATTTTGTACAATAGCCCAGGAATGTCAATTGTAGTTCGAAGGGTTTACAATTTGTGCTGAAAAAGTCAGTAGTAGATAGGCAGCGGACTTGATTCTTTATGGTCCCCGCTAGCTGATATATCAGCTAAGGGAACCGTACTACGATCGAAGTGAATTGGCCGGTATATTGCAAATCCAACATGACCACCCAAAAGTTGAATCAGCAACCAGCACCAGACATACGGAACAGCATAGGGAACTTGGGTTTTAAGGGGATTTGGATTCAGCATCAAAAGTTGGAAACCGGCCCCCCCCCCATCTTGAAGCCCAGCCCAGGGGCGCCTCGAGATGCAGTTTTGAAGTTAAAAATCCAACCATTTCTGGTGCCCGAAGTGGGCCTCAGACCCCTGGTTTACACACTAATGCATCTGCAAACTAAACCAAAAGAACAAATTGTCAAAAAGGCTATAATATTTTGTATCAAAATAGATATTTTGTAGTGTGCCTACATAACTGCTAGTTAAAATTTTTAAAGAAAAGTACCAGTAAAAGTGAGAGATGCATATTTGACAATTAAAAATGCTACAGCTTCTGGGGTCCTAATCAGGCCCCACACCCCTGGTTTACTAATAAATGTATCTGCAAACAAAACCAAAATAACAAATAAAATCTTTGATTTTCTCATATTAAGAAAAGGAATATTACATCTATCAAAATGGCCAGAATCTTTCATATTGAAATAGATATTTTGTAATGTATCCACACAAATGTAAATCAAAAATTTTTTTTAAAAAGGTACCAGGAAAAGTGGGAGAATGCATATTTGACAGTTAAAAATGCAGGTGCCCTGGATGCCAGCCAATACTGACTCACTTCACTCACCCAACTCTGCTTCACTACATTGGCAAAATCTCTGAAAAAATTTCTGCCACCCCCGACCAATTCCTGGATCCGCTACTGAAATTTTAACCAAATGTCCTTTGATACTGATAATGCTTTCAGATTTTGGAATTTTGAATATTTGTAGTTTTCGGTCTTTGGCCGTTTTGGAATTTAATGTTTTGAAATTTGCGGGTGTGTTACAAGGAAAGGAATCATGCACTCGGAGTATCATCTTGTTGTCGAATGATCAAATCGGGACAGCTCGGTATTATCTAAAATGAAGTTTCATTTGATTGAAATGAGTTTTGCGATTTTTAGCAGAGTACACTTTGCAACTGGCAAGATGCTGCCCTTGTATTTGTTTATTTTATTTGTTTGTCAGAATTTCCTCTGTGGGTGGGCATTTCCCCTTTTCTGTAACATAATATGAAGACTGAGAATATTTCCCTCTCCATGACAATTCCTTCACATTTTCTTTGTTTTTAAATCACATGGAAATCAAAATATTTTTGCGCGCAGTAATTGAAAACATCAATTTAAAACAATTTTCGGGGTGAACAAATTTACTCATGAACCTGGGGGTAAATACTTGTGAATCAGAATTATTTTATTGTGAGGAATATGTAGTCAAAAGAGCATAACATTTGGCATTTCATCTCCATATTCTTTGACAATAGTTGAACAATAATTTTCTTTCTTTGTTTCTAGGCGAAGACTGAAGACCAGGTAGCGTCAGAGAAGGCATGGTTGTCCACAGAAAAAGTTTGGTTGATCCACAAAGCAGGATTCACCAGTGCGCACCTACTGCAACCAACCGGAACCGGGACCGACGTCCTTCCAGAAGGCAAGGTCAAGGTCAAGCTGGAGTACAATGGACAAGTTCTGGAAGTGGATGAAGAAGATGTCGAGAAGGTATAAATGACACAGCAACTATAATAGATCACTGCATATGTCAGATTTCCAAAAAGGAATTGAATTTTTAGGGACAGATTTCAAGAATGGAAAAAGTTATCGCCTACATTTTGGGCTGCTGTGCCAATGTCATGAAAAATAAAAGTCTGCGTAACCAAACATCGCAAGTCAATCCCTTCTTTAGAGAAGCTATTTATAATTACAAAGTGGAGATTATGTGACTAAGATGCTGGTCTTTTTTCCTTCGAGTAAATATCCAGTGCCATTAATGTACAGTAGAAGATACGTGACAGAAAAGTGATTGTTTTATGGTTCGGTTATGGTTCGGTTGTGACATAACATCCATCAGGACAACATACTTAGCATTTGGATAATGTTTTTTTTTTTGTGAGGATAAGATTTCAGTTACGCGACGAATAAATTTGACAGCGTTCTTTGGCATACAGGCAATGTAAACCAAGAAATGCTGCGCCTAACCTAAGGCGGATATGAGAGAAAGATTGAAGATGCCGGAAATGAGTAATATACAAAATAATACCATGGACAAATCAACAAACAAATAAACAGAGCTTCCTCTCAACGCATTTATTTTGAATAAAATGTGCAATAATTTTCGTGCTTTTAATATTTTGTAGGCGAACCCTCCGCAGTTTGATCGGATAGAGGATGTCGCATCTCTGCGATACCTCAACGAGTCTTCAGTGTTACACACGTTGAGGCAACGATACGGCAGTAACTTGATCCACTCGTACGCTGGACCATCCCTCGTTATAGTCAATCCAATGCATCAACTTTCCATTTATTCCGATAAGGTATATCATTAAATTTGGTACTCTCACACATGAAATATTCATAATTTTCCATTCCACTGACACTGCATCAAAGGCACCGTTGAAACCATAATTATGGTTCCGCTAGCCCCGCTTTATAAACATAGTGTTTGAGATGAACTCCTGGACATACAGATTTTTGTTTGGAAATAAGGTCAGACACCACCACCACCCCCTCTCCAAAAAATATGGGACTTTGGAATTTCACCAGTTTTGGACTCAGGATGACAATCCAAGAACCCCCCCCCCCCTTCCGTAAATGTAAGACTTTGAGTTTTCACAAGTTTTTGATTTAGGATCAGAAGCCAAGAAACCCCCACCCCTGAAAATACGATGCAAAAGGAATTGCTAATGCGTTAGGACCATTTTGAGTCCTAGTTCGGACGCGACTGGTTTGAATATGATTTATTATATCTTTTGTTAAATTAGGTTATTCAGATGTTTCGGGGTTGTCGGCCAGAAGACATGCCGCCGCATGTTTATGCCACAGCCCAGATATCCTATCGCAATATGCTTGCCACCCGAATGGACCAGTCTATTATAATGATGGGAAGATCTGGGAGCGGGAAAACTAGTAATGCACGACACATGCTGCATTATCTCACTGTGGCTGCTGGAACAGTGAACAACACATTATCAGGTAGGAAAGATATAATTCCCACTCTCACCAAAAACTAAAAGAAAGGAAAAAAGAATACGTGGCACTTTTGGCAAAGTTATTTGCAAACAGTAATCAAAGCTTTAGTGACGTTTGTAGCAGGACCGCAATCATTGACCAAACGTATGACAGGTTGATCTCACGGAGTTTGTTTTGGACAGTTGCCATCGCGGTTATTAAAGATTTAATTTGTTTGTTAAAGAAGCAAATCAGTTTCTGATTTATGTTAAATACGAACGCGGTAAAATAATTATACCATTTCTTTTCTTTGTGTTTTTAGCCGACAAATTGAATTCTGTCTTTACGTTACTTGATGCTTTTGGAAACAGCCGCACAATCATGAACACCAGTGCAACCAAGTTCTCCAGTCTCTTCTCGCTTGACTTCGATCATGCTGGACAGATTGCTGCTGCCAACGTACAGGCAAGTCTCTCGGTAGTCCATTGCGTTTATTGGTGCAGAAAGTTCAGTTATTTGGCCATATTTTCTGTGACCAGCATGATGAAGTGTTGAAAAACCCTGATATTTGCTCATTTTGACCACAATTGCAGGTGCTAATGTTGGATCGTCTTCGCATTGTGAAACGTCCTGATGGAGAGCCAACATTCCATGTCTTCTATCAAATGTTAGCTGGTCTCGAAGCCCAACTTCGGTAAGATTAACACATTTTTGTATCACATTGCTCAAAAGGGCTCATTTACATAGGAGACTAAAATACATTAGCTGTTGTACAGAGCTTTTCTTTTTGAAAAAAAAATTGGGAGGAGAAGTCTTTTTTGTGGAGCCACTGTTTCGAACTTCTGGTGACGTCTGCCCTGGGTTTCAGAGCCAAGGTGGATCCCTTCCTTGCGTGCTTTCTCTTCTGCGTGCAATGTACAAAACTATTCTATAATTACACAGAAGATTAGAAGGGTTTCCATTGGAAGGGATTTTCCATTTCAAAATGGAACGGCAAATGATGTAAATAGATGGGATTGCAGGTCGGACAAAGGCTTATTAATCGCTAATTTGTACTGTGTCGAAAATTGGATTGTCTCTCGGAAGCATGTACTGTAGCTACTATTTGGATATTGCTAACTTCTGTTGTGAAAACAATTATAATAATTATGTCAGTAAATATGATAATTATGTCAATGAACATGATATATTCTGACAATGGACAATAACTTAAGTACATTTTTTTCAAATAAATCATGAAAATTTTATTGATTTTACAGAAACGAGCTACAGCTTCACAACTTGAACGAACCCAATATTTTTATGACACCGTTGCAAAGGGTGAGTAGATTATCATCCACGGAGATTGCATTGGGCACTAATCTTATTGAAATTCATTCGAAAACAAAGATCAATGCGTTTGAAGTTACGTTATCTAACAGTAGAACTATTCAGCATTTGCCGTGTATGAACATTCACTGACGACATGGAAAAGCAATAGTTATGAAGAAACAAACCTTGCTGCCGTCTTTATTTTTTGAGCTGCAAAGTAACAGTGATAATCGTTTACCATCTTTAGAAGAATTCTAATACTTGTCTTCTCTATGTAGGATCAATCCGTAGTTGACGAGGTACAATGTTTCTTACTTGTGTGCACCCTTGTAGTGTAAATCAACATTTTCATGACGACAACACACATATCGAAGATTTGTAAAAGATTTTCTGCAAAATTACAAGTTTATTTGTGAATTAAATACCAGTAGGCTGGTTGTAGTGAGTAAATGAAAATGTTGACTCAAAAAAGACAAGGAGGCTGGTGTGAATAAATAGAATATGGGTGCCATTTACTAACAGTTGTTGTGTGCAAAAATGTATGCCAATGGTATATTGATACCTTTTGTCTGTCCCATATTCACAGGTTCTGTTTTATCAACTGTCGCCGAAAAGCTTCGGGCTCTTAGATTAAGAAAGCGGCATGTTCGCATACCGTGTTGTTCTCAGTAACACTGGGCACTCGTATCAGTTTACTGAGAACTATTTCAGATGTTCCTTCCTCAAAGGTTACAGTTAAAATATTTACTGTAGATTAGGACATTCAATATCAAAATAGTTGTTTCAGGCTTATCAAAAGCGAAATTTTTTAAGAAAAGATTTTTCTGTGTTTGAAAGATGGACCTTTGTTTTGGAACTGTGGCAGTTCCAGTTGACATGTCAGTCTCATATTGCAGACTGCTTTGAAGCCTTGCTGTTTTAAAACTCTAGTCCAATCATTCTGCCTTGAGGAAGAGTTCCTTGGAATGTTTTTTTGGGAAGCCTTCGGTTTCATAAACCGAAATCCACATTTTAATGCACTCGTGTGTTGGAATATTATAGAAAAGGGGCATTTTTTTGTTTTATATTCCCCTTAAGTGGTTAAAACTTGTAAATTTATTGCGCTATTTGCTAGTCATGTGAACATTTAATAGAACAGGAAAATGTATTTTGAACAACTTTCTTAATTAGCCTCTTCTTTTAGGCCGAAGATCGTCAAAGAGCTACGTCAGCATGGGGAAAGATAATTTACTCGTTTAGTTCACTCGGATTCTCCGACTCAGAGGTTAAAGCTGTGTGTTCAGTACTTGCTGCCATCTACCATTTAGGTGTTGCGTGTGTTGTTAAAGGTGATTATTGCTTTATGTTCGTGTAACTGAACGTTTACGTTAAAATTTTATTTTCCTGATGGTAACGCCATGACGAAGCGTTTTTAGTGGCAGGCATAATTTTCTGGTTGTATCTGATGGAATGAGATGGCATCATAAATAATGGATGTCCTTTTTGCATTAGCTTTGTAGTTGAAATAATATTTTGACTGATGTTAGTAGCATATGAGGCAAAGCGTTTAATAAAGAACGAATGTCATTATTACCGCAGGTGCTAATAATAAATACCAGTTCGGCAGACCCGCTGCTGCTCAGAAGGCGGCTGCTGTGCTGGGAACGACGGTGGAGGAACTGAGTCGAGTGTTGTTTGCACCGGCTCCTCAAATCGGAAGAAGTCCAGCAAGGTAAGCTCACGTTGAAGTTGTCTTGTCATCGGTTAAGTGTTCGTTGATACAAAAAGTGAGCTACGTCGCTTGCAAAAGGATTTTTTGCGACGCCACATTGATACCTATATGCAAGGAACATTAATTTAAATTCAACCATTTTGGCAACAAGAATATGAAACTAAGGTTAAATGTTTAAAATTGTTCATTTCCATAGTAACCACTCTTGTCGATGGGTTGCAAACTTGAATGTTACTTCTGGATGTAGGTCTCCAGTTGACAAATCGTCTAACGTGGAACCGATGAATGGAATGGAAGCTCTTGAAGGTTTTGTTATTGGTTTGTACTCGGAACTGTTCAACGCTGTTATCTCCCTCATCAACAGGTATCTACTGATGTCCACGCGTACTTCAACACATAATTTCCTATTACCCCGTGTGTGTTAGCTTGAATTATTTTTCTTAAACTGAACCCTTTGATACTTTCACAACAGAGCTCTTTCTTCCAATCACCGGGCGCTATCGTCACTGCTTATATTTGATTCACCTGGCTTCCAAAATCCTGCAACCTGTGGTCGAACGACGGGAGCAAGTTTTGAGGATTTATGTCACAACTATGCACAGGAGCGCCTTCAATTACTATTTCACGAAACTGTATTTACAACTCAGCAGGATTTATATTCACAGGTACATTATCAATGGAATGTTTCCCTTTTTGTAATTGTGGAATATGAGATCAAAAACAGTAAACACTTTCAAAAGGAATTTTGACAAATCAACAACTGTTTTTTTTCTTTTGCAGGAAAACATACAATGTGATTTTGAGATGGTCACTTCCAGTCCACAACCTATTGTAACCCTCATAGATAAACCACCGCAGCAGGGAATTGTAAGTACAAAAATTGTGCATGAGAACGAATTTCACGCAAGATGGCTGCACCTATTTTAATTTAGTTGGCGCCACATGTAACTGGTGATGCACTTGTTATGCTGAATACTTGTTAAAGCGGTATACTTTCTGTAACAAAATGCTTTTGTCATGATTCGTTCAGGTGAGAACTAGTCATGATGTTCGGGATGCAGATCAACGAGGGTTACTATGGTTACTAGATGAGGAAGCCATATTTCCTGGAGCTACAGATGATTCGTTCATGGAACGCGTGCTCATGCATCATGGCCATGGCTCGGATAGACGTAAGTGTTGGGGAAACTGACCAAGCAACCGTACTTAGAAAAAGACGTAAAAGAGTAAGAAATAGACATTTCAAAAACATTACTAGTTGCTTCTTGTCCATGGTGTACGTAAAGTCGTTAAGCTGAACTAAATTAATTTAACGAAACCACTCTGGATTTCTAGTGTCCACAATAGATGAAGAAGAATCAGAATCAGGTAACAGCAGTAACACTTTAAGGGAACCTAAGGGAACCTCAGATTAATATAATCAATCGCAAACTTTGATTAACCTATTTCGTATTCTTTTTGTTACTAAATATCTGCAATATAACGCACAATGCTTGAAAGTAAGTTATTTGCTGCCTCAAGTTGATTGGCTGAAAGTTAAGATGTTCCAGAAATAGTGTTTCAAGCATTGACTACTCATTATAGAACTGCCTGCTCTGCAACCAAGAATAAAATACAGATCGGCACCAAGGCTAAATTCTGATGCACTTTGATTAAGTCTTATATAAAATGTTCTACTACTTGGTGTTTAAACTTTAAGAATTTGATGTTAACGATGCAGTAAAAGATACAGTAATAGTGTTCATGTGATCGTGGTAGCTGTATGTTTGCAGTTGCTATGCAAAATGTCATGACGTCATAAACAAATTTTATTGAAATTGATGATGTGAGTTACATAGAAGAACATCCCAGAAGGCTTTTACTGCATACGACACATCATGAACTTCGTAAATAAGTTGAATTTTGTTTTAGAACTCCCAAGAAAAATTAAGTACATCTTTCTAACCTGCCAAAATCTCAAGCCTGGTAAAAAAGTACTTTGTGTAAGTGACCAAGCAACATGTCATTGGGATCAAATAATTACCAAGAGGTCCTCCTGCGTGACCGCAAGAGACGTACCGGCCGCGGCGTAGCATCACTCGCTCTGCTGGCCCAGGGGATGGGGGAAGAGGACTAGTACCAGGACCAGTGACAGGACTAGGTGGTACCCCACCTCCCCTGGAAAGGACCTGGGACCAGAGGCTGGGGTGAGCGCCCCCCGCCCCCCCCCAAAAATGACCTGGGACCTGTGGGACCCCCCCCCCCATTGACAGACACACACCTGTGAAAACAGTACCTTCCCGTCGTACTGCGTACGCGGGCGACAATAGTACATATTTTGAAGTGGTTGGTACATTACATGAACTTAACAGAAAGAATATTTCCAGGGAGATAAAATTCGAAACAGGAAGTTAGATGCAAGGACATCCGGGAAGACATTAGCTTATTTCACTGGGAATCAATGCGGTTGTGACTTGCACAAGATAAACGTTTTTTCGTTCAGAACTTCCTTATTGGGATCCGCAGCGTTCAGTTTTAATGAGCTCCGTATAAACCTTTTGTCAAAAGGAAATGATTTGAGTGTACACATCTACGACTTTAATATAGTTAGAATGTTTCAAAGATGATTTAACGCACGCGCGCATTTTTAGAAATAAATTTCGAATATGAGAAATGATTCATCTGCTCTTTGAATGCTGTTATATGTTTCAAGAACTCTTGATGTTATGTTTTCAGGGAGCAGACTGTTACGCAAAGGATCACAGAAATACCAGATCATTATCAATCACTTCCAGGGCACTAATCCCGTGGCTTACAACACGACCGGGTGGTTGAAGGCGTGCCGAGAGAACCCAGTGTCGAGAACAGTGACCGGATTTCTACAGGATTCACACAAGTATGCTCCTCCCTGAGTCTCAGTTTCCCAATCTTTGTGACAACTTTCTAAATTTAGGATAATATCGTCCATTGGGGGGGGGGGGGGTTTACAATGTATTCATTTTGGTCAAGGGGGCTGGATTCGTTTGATTGCCACAAAGCGTTGTATACTTCAAGTGAAATTTTTCATCACACAACAATAAAATAGCTTTGAGGTCTGTGGTGAAAAAATTGTTTTGTGACCTCGGACATATTCCTAATCACATTTTTGTCAGGAGTTACCATCGAAAGCTTCACTGACATGGAATGACTTGTAGTACTTCGAATTAATCATAATAGTAAATTTTCTCAATATCTAATGACTTTGTCCAAATGATTCCAGCCTCCGCCTAACAAATCACGATTTATAAATTTTAAATATTTCACAAACACAAGTCTGCATCATCATCATTATTATTATTAGCAATCTGGAACATGAATATGCTCTTTGCAGAGATTTTGTGAGTGAACTGTTCAGTTCGGTGAGAGGTCCCCTGTCAACAACGGTCAGTGGATCGACGCTAAACGTGGAAGGTGGGTCGTCACTACGTCGTGCTTCTAGCATGAGACGCACTCACCAAAATGCAATGGCCAGTCTCAAACGGAAATCGGTCTGTATGCAGACTAAGTTTCAAGTGGTAAGTGAAAAATTCCCTTATGTGCAAACTCGTAGTATTGATTGTAGGTTCCATGAAATTAAGCCCATTTTCCTATCATTGAGTTAATTTAACTGGTTACCAAAACACAAACTTTGCAATTTCTTTTGAACTAAAGGGAAGCTTTATCCACTCATGGTTTCTTTTTGGGAAAGCTTGGCTAGAAAGCCTTGACCCGTCCGCTTTGGACAAGACGACGCATGGATGATGAAGATATTGAGTGTTTGTAACGTTTGTCTGTTTACAGGATACCATCGTGGAAATGATACGACGAACCAAGATGCACTTTGTACAGTGCTTACTACCTCAACACAATGGTGGTCTGTGCGACTTGAGACAGTCGATGAACGCACCGAATAAAACCAGTTCATCCGAAGATATCATGCTGAATGTACCCTTAGTTAGACAACAGATTAGAGGAATGGAACTGATAGATGCTATACGAATTCATAGACTAGGTGAGTGATTTTGCCTGTAATTACCGTTTACTATTTTGTACGTACCTGAAGACATGTTCGCCAGTATCCAGGTAAGTAGTTGCGCCAATAGTTCAGGCTCTCTCAACACACTGAAAAACTGTTATAGTATAACTCTGCAAATGGCGATGTACAAAACTGAAAGGCGTGCGATGTAAAGCAAGACTGTCTGTTGACTGTTTTTGTTGTCCAGTCCTAAGCGGATAATGATGGATAGTGCTTTTGTGTACAAGTCAAAACTGATCGTCATTTGATCGAAAGCTGAAAAGCTAAAAGCCTCTTTTACTAAAATGTAATCAGGCGGAGAATCAGCAAATGTCTTTGATCGGAAATCAATATATTTATTTAATCGGTTTACGAGACTTTTCTAAATGGAAAGTACATGATCCTGTTTGAATTAGGTACATGCTTGTTAAAATCATGCAAGGCTATTGACACTGTTCTGCGAAAATATTTTGAGAGTTGCCGTCGAACAATGGATCCAGAGGGAAAAAATTTACAATGATCTGTGAAGCAAGGCTTGGACTTACAACGCTAATGTGTTGTTTGTATTTGTTCGCTGTGCAACAGGTGTGAGAAGCATGTGCTATCAAATACAAGCAATGATCGACGGGAAACAAATACAATATTACACAGTAAGAGGGAAAGGCTTTTATTTTTGCTTTGGTTTGAACAAATATTGACAAGTGTAGTGAAACGTTCTATTCAAGACCAGAAAATATACATGAATTTTCCGCACACTCCAGCTGTATCTGGAATCTGGTTCTCAATAGGAATATGTTGTGAGTGCCGAGTGTCCAGTGTTCCAGTTCGTCTTTGTAGAGTCGACCTTTTGCCTTCAATGGCAAAGTTGATTGAGCCGTCTTAGCCAGTTCAAGCTTACGAATGACGTGATTATATTTGTGTTTTTGTACAGTTACGGTTTTAAATTTTAAATCGGATATGATCCTAGTTTGGATTAGTCAGATGTTTAGAAATTTCATATCCATAACAGCGTAGTCTTACGATCTTGAGGTAACCAAGTGAAAACACCTTTCAGACAATATTTCTAATTGAACGGTTTGGCAAATCGATGGTGAGGGCATGAAGAAATATTTGAAGGTGTTTTTCTAGAGGTATGGTTTACGGTAGCAGATTATTTACTAACACAGGGCTGCGGACAAGTGCTTTCATGTGTAGGATGTCGCCCCGTGCCGTCTACTGCATGAGGCAAGATAAGATCTGAAAAAGTACCGAAGCTGCTTCTTTGTTGGCAACATGGTGAATGCAGCCCAAGGAAAAACTGTTCCAAACGTAAGAACTTAAGACCGTCCCTCTCCCGCAGGACGGACAACAGTGGAAAAAAAGCAAACGTTTGCTGCTCTTTAGGAGTTGCCCTTGGTACCCGTTGCGAAGTTCCGGCGAGCGTACAGGCAAAACCTATTCTCTAGGATTTGTTTCGACGAGCATTTCAACCACGAGAATTCAGAAATGGTAAAATCCATTTGTGCAACAAAAAGGAAAAGGAGAAATTATCGAAGAACTAATTGTGGACCAACCCGGCGGTGGGATGTATCACTTTCCACATGACAAACAATGGTATTTTGAGTACACACATGCGCCAAATACTCGCATTGTCGACCACCGAAGCTGACTTGGCAAAGAAAATAGTGTCAGAACCGAGTGCTACACCAAGTAATGGTAATTGGGAACTACTTTTTTTTACATCTGTTGTTTGTTCTCGGATAGAAAGACGAAATTTCTGTAAACACTGACATGTAATTTAGTTCAATTGATGCGAGTTTAGTCGAAGTGAAGCCATGGCTACAAAATGTAAAACAGTGACAACAACGGCGACGAATACCATAGGTAGTCCAACGCTGACAGCCAAACAATTGAAAAATAAGTTGAAGCCACGTCAGTTAGTTACAGGAGAAGAGAGGGTAGTGAATCCCAGTGAACCTAGAAAAAGTGCTGCTTCTCCGTCAACGTCAAGAAATTCACCAACGGTAGGAATGACTAACTCTAGAAATATTCCACCATCTCTCCATAAAAGAGTTGATAGGAGTCCGAGTACTGAAAAAAGTTTAAATACTGGGCCATACTCCACAATGTCACCCAACAAGAAACCGACCCAGGAAGGTATCAGTAAGAGTAGTGCACAGTCCGTGAAATCAGTACCTCCAAAACCTGTAAAACCATCGTCAATATCGCTTTCTAAATCAGGGATTCCACAATCAAAAGGACCAGCATCACCGTTGCCTTCAAAATCAGCGTCTCCATCACCATTGAAATCAACATCTCCACAAACTGTAAGATCAGCTTCACCATCACCTTTAAAAACGGCATCACCAAAGTTTGTGAAGTCCCTGTCTCCAAAGTCTATGAAATCAGCATCTCCACAACGTTTAAGGTCATCATCACCAGCACCATCAAAATCAACGTCTCCGCCGGCTGTGAAGTCCGCTTCACCAGTACCTTTGAAATCAGCACCAACACATTCGTCACCATCAACTTTGAAATCAACGTCTCCGCCGCCCGTGAAGTCTACTTCACCAATATCTTTGAAATCGGCATCTCCACAATGTAGGTCATCGTCACCAGCAACTTTAAAATCGGCGTCTCCGCCACCTGTGAAACCCGCTTCACTAATATCTTTGAAATCAGCACCATCACAAAGACCGGCGTCTGCTCAAAGTGCTGTTAAGTCAAAAACTGTCACAGGTCCCACAATATCAAGCCAGTCTAGTGGTAGAAAGGGTATAAATGTTGTTGTAGTTAAGCCTGTCACCTTACCAAAGAATAACTTGATGTCGTCAGTTCCAGCTCTTGATGGCAACAGAATAAGACATTCCCCACAGACAAAGGACGTAAAGTCAAAAATCAGCTCTTTATGGAAATCTCCAACAGCAGGGGATCAAAAGGAAAAGATTAAATGCAAAACTACAGGTGTTTCCAACAAAAATAAAGAATTCAAAACAGATGAGGAGGAATGGTCAAATGAAAACGATAGTACAAAATTACATGGTAACACGGACGAAAATGCGAATCGAATGGATTGTACTGATGCAAAATATCTGGCTAATGCCGATGGTGCGCACCACAGATACAACCGGAATGCCTCCTCACCGGAGGAGCTGCTGGGAGGTGTTTGTGACTCTGACTCGGGGTCACCTAGCGATTTGTCGGGGTTTGAAACAGGATCCAGCACGGAAAGGAAACAAACCACAGGTAAACCAGTTTCATGATACTCCGGTACACTTGACACAATTTTGGTAATTTTACACAAGTATTTCACACTTTTCCCGCACACGGTTGTAAGATGGATTTGAGATCTTGTATATCTCTGTCGTGTTTAAAATCAGGTAAGTAATATGTATGTATACATGTTAATATTCGTATTGCTACGATGTGGTTGAACCATGTGTCATTCTTTAATAAGCAGTTCGGGTCGCAAGTCTGCTGAACACAAACATCTTCAGTGCATCACTGTAGCGGTGTAACTGGGAATTTTCACGTGCTGAATATATATGTGCGACATCTTTGTAATGCTTGCGTGATTTGCTTGTGATGAGAGTCAATAATATTTGGCCTCTTTCAATTCCAGACTTATTGTTAAACAATTATCACAGTCAGCTTTATGTGAGAGTGACTCGAAAAATTCGATCAGGTGTTTGGCTTTCGAGATCAAACAATAGTGATAGGTTCTACACTGAGTTGGTGTACTTTGCACAGGTCTAATGACAGACAAATAATTGTGAATAACAAGATTCTAAATTCATAGAATCTTATTGTTTGAGCCAGAAAAGAGGGAAGTGCATTTTTTGATGAGACATTGGTCTTATTACATTATACCTAATATTTTATTTCCAGGTTTTCCTGAACACATGCTATTCAGTGAGTTTCGGCGAAGATTTGAAATTCTTCACGTACCCCAGGAAGGCAAGTCCAATGCCGTGTTGGACGACAAACACGCTGTGGAATTGTTGCTTCGTGGTCTCGAGATTGATAAGAGTACCTACAGACTGGGACTTAGTCAGGTAGGTGACATCCGTTCTATTCAACAAGAAAAACCTCGCTTTAACATTGCGTGGCATACCGACCACGGCCCTACGTCCATATTTATCATGTTTCCTTACTGATCATTCTGGACTTGATGATTCTAGACCAGCCCTAGCTGGGGATGGGTGGGTAGGGTAGGGGGTAGGCTCGGCTGGCTCATGGTCTTGAGGGAGGGGGGTCAGATGGCTCATGGTCTGGCCCCCAGTGAACAGAGTGAACACGAGTGAAAACGTTACCTTTCCCCATACTACGTCCGTGGCAGGTAATAAGAGCACATGATTCTTCGATGTTCGGTATCAGTAATGACAATAGTTGTGCAGCTATATTGATTCATTGATTTGGATTTATATAAATGTAGTTTAAACTGTTATTTACTCCACTCCCGAAGGATTCAGTATTTGCAGTCTGAGGTTTAGTTTATTTGCACTTTGATTTTAACGAAACTCAGTTCCAGAATGGTTTGTGGACATCGAAGGTAGAACATCCGATGTTTGAATCAAAGTTTTTGCGAATCTCATTTTATCTGTTGTCACTTATCGTCTATCATTGTCTTGGAAATCTCATAATGCGACGAGGATATAATTTCATTCACTTGAAGTCCCCTTGCACGTTGGCTTTAGAACAAAACAAATATGAGGGTCACAACACACTTATCTTTTTTATTATGAATTGCAAGGCTTATTGAAAACAACCGCATTCATTTATGGGTTGATTGGCCATGGAATGTCTCACATGCCAACACCAGGTCATTAAGCAAGTTTATTTCGCATGCAGCAAAGGTTCTGATTTAGTTGATTGGAGATTGGAGGCAAACCAGTTTAAAACACTGATCCCCGACTGTATTGTATTTATTTAGTTAATTTTGGATAATGGTGTACTATTTCAGTGAGTGGATCAAAATTGGAAGTATTATTTGCGGGATATTGCTGCTGTGATTGGAAAGGTTCCATTTAAAACTCATTGATTAAATTGACGAACGTATTACATAAGTTAATGATGTCGAAAGACTTCTCATTACATTATTCATTCTGGATGTATTAAGAGATGGAAATTACAATTAGATTTTGTGCGTGTGGGTTTTCATGTTTTGTTTCGGCATTCGTAAGTAGTGATAACACGGGCCAAATCACAGGTATTATTACATTGTCTGCGGCCATTGTTTCCTCAGAAAGCATAATCTTGAGATGGAAATCGTACATTTAGCGAGCACTTCCAATTGTAGATTAGTGCCTACAGTACAGTATTTTATATCTGTGTTTCTGGCAACTGGAAATACTATAGTCTGAATTCGAGAAAGTGAAATTGTATTGGACAATGCATTTTACAGCTCAAATAATTCCAAGACCAATTTGCATACGATCGAAGAAGTGGATTATCTGTTGATATTCTTGTGTTGAAATTTATGCGCAGTATTTAGTCTTTTTTAAATCTACATGAGATTCCTTTTGTGGTTTGGTGATACAAAATATGGACATTTGGATGTAAGAAATGTGTTTCAATGCGGCTGTTTCTCTTACTAATTGATAATGGGGCCCAGGACGGTGTGAACGATTACTGCGTTGATTCCTCTGGCAAACGTCACTCGACTAGTCTGCAAGCAAAACTGAGACATAAAGAAAATAGAAGCGACTCGTCGACGCGGAGTAAATCCGTCTAACTGGATTAGTGGCGCAACAGCAGTGCAGACTGAGTACAAAGGAAGCAAACGGAGGTTCGAGATTTGGAGTACTCGCAGTTGGTTGTTGTGTTTTTGGAATCACAATTGTTGTTATTTATACAGTGAAGGTATATTTCGGGAACACATCTTCCAACAACGGAATAACCTCGTTGCTAAATTCTCGATTTAAACTTTCATGGAATTATATCTGGGCGGTCATTTAATTGTTGGTGTCGCATGGTGAAATTTAAAAGTAGCGTTTAACTAGCTGCCTTATTACGTTTTTTTTTTGCCATGCAAAAAGGTTTTGCACTCTCAAAGACCTAATCTGGGAATATTTTGACATGTTTGAAAGGCACTCAGTAGTGTAAATTTACTTTAAATTGGTGTCAAGTTCAGTATATTTCTGTGCTATTATGAAATTTATTCAAATCTTCTCCACGGGTGCCAAGATAAAAATGCGCTTGAAGAATGGTCGGTTTGTTACAAGTGGAATTAAGTCAACCACTTGACCAAATGTCAGACACCAATTAAGGAAAAATTTAAGGTCATGTAGAATCGACTGTTGGTTTTCTTTACCCAAGGAAGTATCCGCCTCGTTGAGAAGTCTTCTATCGTTTACGGTAAATGATCGGATTGCTCGTTTGTAAGTGAAGCGATCTCGCAGTTGCATCTGATCCAGTATGCTCGTGAGAGACAATATGATGTATTGATATCACAGAAGAGTCATCCGCTATTTACCAGGGTTCCCACTCGCACTGGAAAACCTGGAAAACCTGGAAAAATGAGAGAAGTTTTTCCAGTCAGGGAAAAGTCAGGGAATTTTGAAAAAATGTCAAAAAGT
>JBCAUG010023678.1:0-10579 GCA_038406175.1 Haplosyllis leylae
TCTAAGCTTCAAAATGAGTGGTGTTACATCAAAATCGGTTAAGAATTGGCTTCAGGAATGAAGAAAGAGTGATTCTTTATTATGTAGGGGCATGGGCTTTTTGCCCCTAGTCAGCTCAGACCATGCTGTCAGCTTTGTTTACACTGAGTTGGCAACTGCAAGCTTGATCTAGGGGAGGAAAGTAGGACGTGTCATATATATCTATGGCTTTTTGTCGATATCTGCCTTTTGTACATTTTTGATCACTACAACACAGCTATATTCATATTACTTTCAACTTCACCTTTAATACATTGTCTCAGAGAGTTCAAGGTATACCCAGGAAAATGTCTTTTAACTTGTTCTTGCTCTTACATTAAAGCCACTTTAAAAAATTCTTTCGAAATAAAAATTATGAATATAGTTTAAGTGATTGACTATGTTGGCTTCCTTCTTGTTTTGTGTTGTATTTTGTCGTTATGTGATGAAAACAGGAAAATACTCTACAACAATACACTTAAATTTCCCGTTTTGGTTCCGTAGTTTAATATAATTCCAAAATGTATTTCAAGTTATAAATATTTGTTATTATATGATTATTTATGTACAATGTAGTGATGAATAAAGTCAAATGTTCAAATGGGACAACTTAACAGACAGATGTCTAGATAGAAGCACCAGTAGAGAAATTAGGGAAAAACGTGTATTGCACTGTGGGTTGTCCACACTTGGATCCAATGTGAAATTGTGTATAGTTTCAAATAAATAAATAACTTTGGTATAAATGAGTGGCACGCATGTTGGTCTCTATCAACGCATGTCTCGTTTTTTTTTACCCAACAACAAACTCATAGGGTCAAAGCAGTAATGCCACGGGCATTTCAGGAATGGAGTCAAAGGAAATTTAAAGGTTTATTTGAAACTTTAAAACCAATAAAGGTTAATATTTCAATTCAATTAGCGTGGGGCTCAGTGAAAAACCCAAATCAAATTATAAAGCATTAGTCAAACACAGAGAAAACCAACAAAACAAAATATAGTCGAGGTTGTTTCAGAACTGAACTTCAGGACTAGCAAGTAAAACTTTTTCGATTTTATTGCTGGCTCGTTTTGTGATTCAGTTGGAAGTCCAAGCGATTTGGGGACATGCCTTGGCACTTATATGATATTGTAAGTAAGCCTACTTTAGGCTGCAGCCATTGGTGAGAATTTGTTTACACATATTTGACTTTTTCACGATAATCATTTCTGCCAGATCTGACAGATTTTCAAACCAACCTTACCCTTTGTTTAAGGAGGAATGATATATTTATCGAAGTACATACATTCTACTCACAATCAGCCAACTTAAAGTACCTTTATCTTTAAATTTCAGGCTCTAATATTTTCTAAAAATTTGATCAAATATCTGACACATCTGTCAGATTTGCTTATCTTGAAAAACTAGAATGTCGTCATAATGCATGTCATAATTTCATAATGATGCTAAATCATAGCAATGGACCAGCTTGATGTGACTTTTGACAAGATCAGATTGCGGGGTCTATTTGTCGGCAATGCACAGACAATGGCACATAAATTTAAGGTAGTGACTGAGGATGTGTACAGCTCGGGAAGTAAACCTCTTATTTCTTATGATCTCTTAATGGATCTTTTCACAAGCAAGACTGTATCTTCAGTTGACTGGTTTATTGCAGTGTGAGTACAAGGTCTTGTAGACTAGCTGCATGTATTACTCTTGGTATTCAAGCACAAATGGCATCTAAGCACTGTACTGTACAGGGCCTTAAGTACTGAAGTAGCCTTGACTGTGATTGGCAGTGATGACTGGTTGCAGTCATTGGCTGCTCACATGGTTGGATACCATGGGGCTCTTAACTTCAAGTGTGTATGCAACAGCTTGCACTGGTTTTGAGACGATTTAATTATTTATTATGTTTCCAGAAAAATACCATCTAAAATTAATAATTTGGCCAAAAATTTCTTCTGAAATAGCATTTTTGCTGGCTCATTTAGAGTAAGATTAGTACTATGCTTCATTTAATAACAAGACTAAGATAGAGAATTTGATGTCACAATGCTGGCATGTAAAATGACGTCATGACTGGATTATGTGTAAACAAAAGTCCCACCAATGGCTGCAGCTTAAAGTAGGCCAAGGCATATTCCCAAAATTCCTTGGACCTCCTCATTCAACCCCGTCAAGGATCACTCTATCCCACCTATAGGGAGATTGCAATATCATTATATTCAAGAAAAGATAAAGTTCTTTGTGCAGATTCTCGTCAGTGCAATGGATAAGCAAAATCCTGATTCCCAAATGGAACTTCAATGGGTCCATGTTTACAGTTGAGATAATAAAGACATAAAAAACAGTTTGCTTAAGGTTGCCGATAGAAATGGCCTCTCAGCCTTAATCTCGCATTATAATTACATCTCAGTCAGTGTAACTGCGACAGATATGTCAAAACTGACATAAGCTTCGTAGCAAAGCAAGGGGTTTTTCTTTATTTGTATTCATTATTTTTGCAATGTGATCTGCCATAAGGATATTGGTAGCAGCTAAAAGAAGCTTTGTGGTGGATTTTTTAAAAACGGCCTCAGACGTATAGCATTCTGTATACAATTTTATAGGGTAAGTGGAAACGTCATGGGAAAACAACACATTAGAGGTAGAAGTTTTTGATGTGTAATCAAAGCGGTAGATAAAAAGAATAAATGCCGAGAAAATATTCAAGTGACACTGATACTCTGTGCACAAGCTTGATAATATATACAGTTGAGCAAAATAGGATAATTTTGAGATGGGTTTTTGAAATATTTGAATGTAATTTTTTTTTCTAAATTCTAATGCTAAGTACGCTTCTTTTGAAGACGTGTCACCATTCCGTGCTTTAATAAAATGAAAATCATTTTCATTCTCAAAAATATTTCAGCAGTACCTTGATAATAGGGTAATATGATAAAAGTTTTTAAATATAAAAGTTCGGGATAACGTTGGGGAAATGAAGTCTGGAAAATCATTTCAAATCGTCATGTTCAAAGAACAAGAATTTTTCAGTGGCGGATCAAGGATTTTCCAGAGGGAACGCCAACCTATTATTTGACCAATAAAAAAATAATTCCTAATTTTGTCAAATTCACGTCATCAAATAAATTGTGTAGGCAATGCTTGTCGATTTTGAACTTATTATCGATGAACCAACTTCCTGAACCGTCTCGTTTGTATGAACCTCCAATTTCTAAACCAAAAATATCACTGCTGGTTAATTTCCTTGTGAAACCTATCAATGTCATCAATTTTCCTGTAAAGAATTCAAGCTAGAAAAGGCTTCGTCACAGGGAAATTCAAAACGAATTGCTTGAGATGCATAAAGTTGGTATTGTTCTTATATCTGCAATGTCTGTATTTCAATGGGATCAATAATTTTTAACATTTGAAATTAATTGGTGGCTCATTGAGTCATCTTATTTGTTACTTGGCAGTGCCCTTAACATCCTGTCCTAGCCCTTAACATGAGCCTTTGGCAGTTTTACGATAATTAGGCAGGCCTACTTTAACCTGCAGTCATTGGTTGGAATTTGTTTACACACAATGCTGCCATGATGTCATTTGTATCTAACAACGTCACGAGACACCATTTGAACTTTGTTCATGACGTCATTTTTTTCATTATTTATCAATTTGTACATAAAAAAATCTAATCTAAAAGCTAATAAATAGATTTAAACAAAATGTAATCAAAATTAAACAACTATTCAAAATGATCTGATAAGAAATATTCACTAGGCTACATGACTAAACCGTAAAATATGGTAGAATTATCACAACGGTAAAGCCAAAGTTGGATTTTATCTGTTGGATTTACTTCTCCAAGGATTAACCAAATCCTCTGGGCTAAAATCTGGCGTTCTGATTTATCGCAAGTCACTCTTGATATGTTCATCTCTCCCTAGAAATTAAATACGTTCCGAAAAAGTACTCGATTCTGACTTTACATTGTGGCAAGGCAGCAGTACTTTTATTTGAATGCTACCTGTGTTTCTGATAGAGTGGGTGACAATTATTTCACCACGTGGTCAAGGGGGTACTTTATGAGGTTTCACGGCTCAGACACACATTGATAAGTCGATCACATAATAATACTCTCGCCCACACTCCTACTTTGACACAGGCGGTGCCGTTTTGTCCAAGATTTAGGTTAGGTGACAAACTTATGTATATTTCCTATCTCTGCTGTTTTTCAAATTTTTCCATACTGTACCCCTTTGTTTAAGTGCTTCGTCCAAATTCAGAGATATTTAAAATATCAAATTCATCTTCTCGTTATTCTGCATCTGCTGCTCACACCCATGCATTTTAGTTCAGATATATATCACAACGTTGGTAAAAAATCTCTCCGCCCACATTAGAAACCTGCAATTACTTTCCAATAAATATGGTCGAGTCTCTTGATTGAGATTCTCAACTTTTTTCTTCATTTCGTGCCGAAGAACACGGTGACATTTCGGTGGAATGTGTGGCACACTATTATCTGCCTAATATAGAGTTTCAAAAGAAAGAATTGCTTTGTGTCATAAAATAGTAACTTCCTGGCAAAACATGAGTTCTCCGCTTCATAATTGCTGAGACCAGCAGTTGTTTCAATGGCTGTAGATGTCTATTGGAAATAAAAGGCTGCAACCTTTTTGTTATTCAACCTCATAAACGATTATTGCATCGAATGATATCAAGGAGTGAAAAGATTTTCACTGGTAGTTCAGTGGGATTACTTGGGGGCAGCGTAGAAATTTCTTTGTTTGCGTTCTCGAAAATTCCCAAAATATTACCCAAAAATCGTCTTCAACCAATAAGGTAACTAACTCCATCAGCCACCAATAATAGAAAGAAATTTCAGAAGAAAACTCACTTAAGTAACGTCGTTTGCATCCAAAGTTTAAAATGACATTTTAGCAAACAATATGTGGTGTGTTAAAATTTTGCTCAGTTTTAATTTTTTTAATTTGAAGGTAACCATGAAGAGGAGATGAAACTCCACATGTACACGGATCCAAACTCCGACCACCTGATGGCAAAGTATCGTTACAGAACGGTGAACGGACATCACAGCATATCCACCACGCCGACCATTCACAGCAGCTCTGTCGCAAACACTTCAGTAGCTGCCTTGGCAACGGAAGTCACGATAATGGATCCAAGGAAACAGTCCGGAATGTGTAGTCAGTTGTGATGAGTACGGAAGTAACGTGACGAAGAAAATTTAGCTGGGAATATTACAAAAATGACGTTGTGAAGGTCGAGATCTTCACAGATTGTTGGCTTGTTACCATGTTAGAAAAGACGTTCTGACATACTGGCGTTATGATAGCATTCTGAGTACACAAATCCCTACCAATGACTGCAGTCTAAAGTAGACCTAATGATCATGAAAGTGCCAAGGCATTCCAAAAATTATGCGGACAACCCAAATCAATCACTAAGCTGACTCTAAACGAGCCAGCAATATGGGGTTGAAATTTAATTAATACAATGTGTGTTGTATTCGTGTAACATTCCGTGTCGAGTTTTCACATCTTAAGATCTAAAAAAATAAGGTCCTCACTTATGATCCTTTCACACCAACATTTTTCTCAACCTAAAACTATTGCGATTGTGAATCGCAATCGCAATCCCAGAAAAATGGGTACACAACCCATTCTTGAACCAAATCGCAATCACAAAAAACTGATATGAATGCATCCATAGCCTACAGTACAACCCAATTTACGCGAATCGTAATAGTTTTAGGTTGAGAAAAAAGGTCGGTGTGAATACTCCATTATTTGTTACCACATGTTTTTGAAATACTTGCTTGTTTTACCAAGCATGCAATGTGTATGACATGTCTGTTCTGGAGATTAGTCTGCCAAGGCAGAGAAATTATGACACCTAATGCTCAAGTTTTTGTTTCCTAAAACTGGTGTCTAGAAATACTACTGTCACTACCATTTCTATGCATCAATGGTTCCATGAGTAACTGCGAGGGGCCTTGATTTTTCCATTTACATGGCACTCAAGTGAGGATTGAGGTCTCTCCAGATCTGTGTGTTGTGTCACCATTCAAACCACAACACACATGATCCCATGCATCTCAACCCACACAAAGGGGCATACACATTTGTGAGACTCATTCCTACCACTAAGAAAAGATTCTCAAAAAAAAAGATTCTATACTTGCCTGTTTTATCAAGCATGCAATGTGCATGACATGTCTGCTTTGGAGACGATCTGCCAAGGCAGAAAAGTCATGAAATCTTATGTTCAGGCATTTGTGTCTAAATGCCTAAAACCAGTGTCAAGAAATCGCACTGTTACTGGTATTCTCATGCATTAATGGTTCAATTGTAACAGTGAGTGACCTTGGCTAGGCTCTAGGTGTGTGTTTGTCTGTTTAGCCTATAACTTTTGAACTGGTGAAGCTATGAACTTCATTTTAAGCATGCAGGTACATCTTGACCATACATCTGGCTTGAAATCAAAGTTACTGTGTCAAAGTCAAGGTAAAATGGGTAAAATATTACATTTTCTGACTTTTTCTTTCATACACTTGTATTTTACCAAAGCTTGTTTAAAGGATCTAAAGGTCAAGATCAAGGTTACTCAATGTTAAGGTCAGACCAAGGCTAAATGAAAAGAAATTAATATTCTGTCTATTGTTAAAATTTTTGTGATCTGTGTGATGTACAAATGGTTACGCCTTCGCCTGAAAATCATTCTTGTTTTTTGTTATTTGTAATGTTGACCGCAGACAAGGTATTGTTAAAGATATCATATAACATAATTGGGTATTGTGGTTGACTCAGTTGCAGATAACATTTAGAAACGCACATGAGCATACCTAAGTAGCATGTGCGTCTGAGGACTCGCATCCAGATTACTGATGGTTTAAAATGAAGTATCTTGTGATGGAATAGAAACTGTTCAAATAGTGAAAGAGAATATCCTTTTGAATCATAGTGCTTTTTTAGTTATTACGCAAAGTTGACATTATAGCTTGCGAAGGGAACAGCAAAATAAATACTTAATAAAAAATGCCTTCAGTCAGTATTGAACATATGACCTCTGCGAAAACTGTAACTTATGATTCTTACGTATCTGAAGAACCTTTGCAGTGCATTTTTACCAAATCAAAAGTGTTAATATCAGAGGTAATTAATTTGCCAGACTGACACGTGTCAAAATTAGATGACTCTTTACTAACTTTTTTTTGCTAGTTTGGGTCGTTATCATTAGCAAATGGTCTTCATTGTCTCATGGATTGTTGTAATTTTAAAGAATAGCGAGTTGAGTGATGAGTCAGTTAACTGGCCTAGCGTCAGGAGGCGCAACTATTAAAGAAGCCAGTAACGTAGTTTGTGTGTCTTCTGCATGTAAAGAAACTAATGGCGTGTAGACTTAATATCAATTCTGTTGTAAAATATGTGTAAGTTGAATAAAAATCTTTGGATAAATAAATTCACTTCTGATGTTTTTTAAAAAATAATTGTCGCAGCGATAAACTCCAAGGCGCTTGGCAAAATGTGTGGAAAATATTTTAATAGACTAATGGTTTCTTAGCATGTCCACGAAAACCATACTCACAATTGAAGATTGTAAGAATTGCCTTCTGAACTGGATCCTGGTTTTTCTCTTAATTTCCTTGGGTTCTTTGGCTGGTGCATCTACTTTGTACAAGGCTGTTTCCCAGGGCCAGTTAAATTTCCCAGGGACCATCTATCCCAGCCCTGCAACAATTCCTGTTATGTAACAATCAGCATGTACGGGTCGCCAAGTACCATCCACCGAAAAGAGACGAATTTCATACAATACTGGTGAAAGAACGGTCAATTCTATAATAATTGAGTTTTTCTACTATTCATCATTTTCTTCCAAATCCTGGAAGAATCCTTCCAGAATTGACATTCAATGGGTTGCAATTATTGCATGTCAATGCTGGCAGCATTCTGCTAGGATTTGGGAATCCAAGTTGAAATCAGAGTGACAAACTTGTGATGGAGAAGATAGCAGTCACAAGAAACGGTGAGCTTTCCTTACTTTCCTTTGAAAACATTGAAATGATGCTTGTTCACGAAAAACGCCACAGAAAGACGAACACAAGGGCAAGAAAGGCAAATAGACAGATAAGCAACCCTGCGTAGCAACGGTTTCCAATCTGTCAAATAAAATGACGTCATAATATTGGATCTACGACTAGAGAATGTTATTTAAAAAAAGGTGATTATTCGTCAAGAACACCACTTAATCTCTCGATTCAAGAGATAATAAATGGACGGACAATTTATCACTTTGAAATATTAAAGATGGAATCATTTATCTGACATGAAGGAAATTATTACTGAATGTCAACCCAGCACTTCTAGGGTCATCAAGAAGACTACAGATCTATCTGTCCATGTTTCTGTTAAAATTCATAATAAACGTAACTTAGTTAGTTCACAAATGTCTATTTTTTCACGAGGTGACCAATTCCAAGTGAAAGCAGGCAAGGGGAATTTGAAGAGAACAGAATACAGAATTGAGTTGGCCAGTGACAAAGGAATTTGAAGAGATCTGGAGTCATGTGTCAGGATTTGGCTGCCGGAGCGGTCTCTGGGATATCGTGTCTTTCGCTGTCCTGAAACTGCTACTCTGCCATTCGAGTTTCCCGTAATATACAAAGTTGACAACGTTGGCATTTTTGTATAACTTCTAATGTAAATAAATTGGAAACAGTTAAGAACCTAATGAGTTTTAAAGTAAATTTACATTTGTAATGGTGTTTTGAATTTTGCCCGATGTGATGAATTTCTCTATCTATCATATTTTCAAATTACGGCAAACACAAAAATGTCAACATTGCCAACTTTGTGTATTACGGGAAAACTCGACTGAACGGACAACAATTTTTGTTCAATGAACACCTGTTCAGTTCTAAAATAAATTTATTGTCCACCTCTACTAAATTTAAAGGATTTAATTGCATATGAGGTGTCCATTCGTTACATGCGGGTTACACGGGGATAGCGGATGTACATTTATAAATATTTCTCACCATGAATGGGTCATGTGCATTAAACGAAAACGTTTGGATGTTGTGCCGTCATTTCTTTGTTGTTATCTAGGAATCTAGTTTTTTTCAAAAAATTGAATTCAACTTGGACTTGCAAGGCCTTGTTCCTTCAATAACGAAATGATTTGAAAATTCTGTTAGACCAGGAAGACTTTAATTTGTGAAATCGAACTTTCACTTTCGATGATTCCATTTGATTTGCAACGAAAATAATACAAAATACTCCAAGCTTTTAATCAAAAAAATTCCTCAGGTCTCTCTGGAAATACCAGTTGCAAACTTTTTAATTATTACGAATATTAATTTAAAAGAAAAATACTCTTTTGAAATTTAATCTACGCCCACAAGCTGATTTTATATGGAAGGGAAATAGAAGAACGTAATAAAAATATGAAAACGTAGCTTTTGTTATGTAGCCTAAGTATCATTGTCTAAGGTCGTTGAACTTTATTAAATCATCAAAAGCAGCTCAAAATCGCTGCTAACTACTTTAGTATGAACCATAGTATTTTTAAATAAACTTTTTTCATAGAACATCAGAACATATGGCACTTCATTTAAATCTATGCTTCCCGAAATAACCAGGATATGTGTAGGACAAAACTATTCTTGCTCTTCAGACAGACAACTGAATTCTCTCGTAATTAAATACACCTATCTTACTCTGCAGTAATTGTTCTCTCGTTTAATAATTTTTTTGTTACATAATGTTATCTGCATGCATTTCCCCTGAATAATGTACTTGTACCATTTTCGGAATCGTCATTGATATAAACTCCGCATTTAACTTTTAAATAACAAAAGATTGAACTTTCCATGAGATTTTAATTTAAACTTTTCCAGCTAATGCAAGCGATACTGAACGTATTAATGGAAAATCTTGATTCCAGGTAACCTTGGTGGGGAATTGTATTTTCTCGAACACAAACTACCAAGATATAAAAAAAAAATTTGTTCAGTATAAAATTATCGGGGAATCCCAGACAAACCACCGGAGGCATAATATTTATTCATCGAACAACATATCAATGGAAATAAAGGGTTTTTTGCACGTGGCAAAAGCGAACTCGGACTAATTTTTTTCCATGTTTCTAGAAGCCAATTCTTTTTCTCAGAAGCCACATTGGTTTAAAAAATAGATAACGGTCTGGAATTGTCAGTTGACTCAGACCTCGAGACGATAGTTGCCAACCTACCCCAAAGGGGTCTAGGATAGGTTTTACAACTCTCCTCAAGAGGTCTGAGTCAACTCATATTTACAGAACGTTGTCTATTTTTAGCAGAGCTGTTGTAAACAGCTTTGCTCTTTAAATGGGAAATATTTTTTGGTGAAATCTCACGAATTCTCTCAAGTTTTGAGAGATTTGAACGAATGGAGCCTTCTGATTGGCTGAGAGAGGAGGTCACATGACTTGTCAGTGAGATTTGGGGTGTACACGACGGGTTACGTCGTTTCCACGTGGACACGACACGTGTAAACGACGTGGACACGACATCGCCGGGTGTAAACG
>JBCAUG010023689.1:0-10579 GCA_038406175.1 Haplosyllis leylae
GAGGATTCGAGGCTATATTCGAGGCTATTCGAGGATTCGAGGCTATTCGAGGCCCAGGGAGCGAAGGGGAGCGAAGGTAAACGAGCCACCTGCATGTGAAACTTTCACTGCCTGATATTTTACACATGTGAGGAAGAGGTACCCACCTATTTTGTCGGAAATTTTAAGGCTAAAAACCCAAGCCAAACAAAGTGATTCTTCGTGGAGCTACCAAAAATCTGCTTTTATGGTCCATTCACACCAACATTTTCTTCAACCTATAACTATTGCAATTACGATTTGTATAAATTGGGTTGTACTGTACCCGATGGATACATTCATACCAGCGATTGCGATTAGGTACAAGAATGGGTTGTGTACCCATTTTTCCAATATTGCGATTGCGATTTGCAATGGCAATAGTTTTAGGTTGAGAAAAAAGTTCGTGTGAATGGACCTTTAGCGCTATTGAGACGCTTAGGTTTAAGGAACCATCACCGAGGAGGAGGTCTAGGTCAGCTACACCCAAGTCCGAGGTCTGGGTCAAAGACCCAGACCAAGGACTTGGGTGTAGCTGTACTAGACCGACCTCAGAGGTGATGGTTCCTATTCTAACACAATTTATAAAATATTTTCTGCAAAATGTATGTGAAATAACCTTTATTTATTTCATTTAATTGAATATGACAAAAAAAAGAATCATTTGTTTTGATTTGGAGGCTATTCTGCCATTTTGAATTTTTGACTCTCTCACTTCAGAATTTTAAAGCCACGCCATTTACTTAATATTGCATAAAAAATTCTAAAAAATTTATCAGTTATGTAACATAATAGTATCTAAGGCTGACAAAATTTTCATAAAGATAAGTTTAATATTAAAGGAATGGCGCCACTTTAAAATTCTCAAGTGAAAGAATCAAAAATTCAAAATGGCCGCATCTCCATGGAAACGAGCCAACCTAGACGGCGCGGTCTAGGTCAGCTCACCAAGACCGGTAATTAAGGAATGTGATTGGCTAATAAATCCCAACCCAGCCCGCTCGTGTTAGAATAAATTACACAAGACACCTAACCTTGGGTTGTGCACGCCTTTTTTTCATTGCTTTTTAAGGATGATATTGAAGATGTGTCATAAATAAGAAATAATTACTTATGTGGCACAACTTGAATTGATTTTAATATAAAATTGTGTGGCGGTTCTTTATTGATTGAGAAACCTGCCCACAAAACCAGTGGTATCAATCTGTAACCATTGCTTTGTGTAAAGTTTAATTACACGTGATTAAATATTACCTTTCAACCGAAAACAGCTTTGTTCCCTTCTAAAGTTTTATTTTTAGGTTTTAAGATTGCGTACAATTACTCACAGGTTTTGCTAATTGACATTTTTATCCTTTCTTTCACATGTTTCTTCACGTACAATTCCCAGCTGACCAAACATTCTGTGAGCACATTAAGTGAATAATCAATGCACTACAAGACTTAACTTTTACACTGAATTCCCATCGGGACCAGACGAGGTAGATTGTTTCAGTTGCTTCCACCTGCTAATTGATTCCCGTCTTAGTTTAAATTGGTATCATTTCTTTCTTTAATTTGCCACAACATTTGTCACCCGTTCTGGAATAGTTACTGCTGAGGAATGGTGCCAAAACGATTTTTGTTCCCTACAACACCGCGAAGGCAAACAATTTTAGCAGTCTCCATCGACTTAGGATTTTGTAATCGATAAAAACAATTTAACCTAATAAATGCAACAACATACAAACATACTTTGATTTTAAAAAGTCCACTTTGTTCATACAATTGAGGCGAGGAATATTTTCGGTGAAATTAAGTGACATTTCTTTTTCTTCACAAATCTGCTGATGTCAATATTTGGTTTACTGTTGGGATGTATTCCAACATGGTTCAATGCGATAGGTAGGGTACGTTTTGAAATTACATGTAAGATCTTGATTGCGTGGGTCAAGAAAATGTCCTTTTCGAGACAACTGGGTGCGTCAATTAGCGCCGCTGATATTCAGAAGAACACTATTAAAATATGTATGTTGTCGCCAAATGTTTTATTATTTCACATTGTATGCTGCGTTACATGATCACAGAAAACTCTAACACATTTTTCAGTAAATACAAGTGATTATTTTTTATGTTTTACATTTACAGCAAAGCGGAAAACGTGGGAGTCTTAACAAATGAAAGATGAAAGAGCCTTTAAAAATCTTCATTTCAAAAACTCTTCGCCTTAAGAGCATTACTTCTCTTTGATACGGATATTCCTGTGCTCTTCGTGTAAGCATCTTCATTTTTCTATTACCTGTATTACCTGCTAAGCAGTAAAAGATACAGGTGAAAACCTAACATTTTATCTAAAATATTCCCTTCAACTAGTGCTAAAGGAAAGCATGATGGCTGCGCATTCTTTTCACATTGAATCGAGAAAAACGCACATCTTTAAAAGAAGAGTCAATTGTACTCAATGTTTTCTTCAAAGGACAGATCGTTTGTACAGCGAAAAATTAAAGACCTAAAATCCTTTCCTCGGAAATATGAAGCATCGAATGCCAACATAATATATTTCATTCCAAGTGCATTACTAGAAATGAACGTGAAGTCGGATATTCAATCACATATACGGACACTAATTGCAATGCTATTTTATTCATAGACAATGCCTGGAAGAACAATGCCAATTGGTCAATTGCAACGCCATATTTTAAGGTTTAATCGCGCACATCTGCATCGGTCTGTCTGTTACATGTTTCAGGAAAGTCCGAACACAGTCAGCTCAAAGACATTAACATTGATAAGAAATGAAATGCATATGCCACGTCAAGCAAGTATGAATGAAATTCCTTGCTTTCACTTGAAAACCCACAGTGGACCATATCATTTTGCAAAAGAAAATACACAAATTGATTTGCAACCATGAAAATTATGCTAAAAGGCAGCTCCAATACATGGCTGCGTGGTAGACACAGCATTGTTCGTTTAGTCTTCAGGTCTATTTTTCAAAAACCGAGGACTCACAATCTACATTCGAAGCTACTTGTTCATTTAAGATAAGACGTAGAACGAAAATGGCTTTCATGACAGTAGGCGCAGTATCATATTTTGATCGGCCGTGGACAGGGTATGTTTTGCTATGATAAGAAGACGGCATGGAGTACTATTTCCTCTTGTTTTGTATGGAACTGGTGATTGTTTCCTCCCAAGGCATTGATGAGACGGTTATTTTGCATGAGATTCAACTGTCGTGAAGAAAATGATTTATACTGAAGGGTGACAGAGATCAACTAATTCATCCCTTTAATCATTGCTGTGTCTTAGATTATTAAACCATTAAAGGATTGACTTATTACACTGCTTATCAATTCAATGACTTGCGCTGCACTGAATGACTTTCAAAATACAGCTCAGGGGATAGATGTCAAGTAGAATGTAGATGCAGTGAATTATTTCTGGTCAGATTAAGGGAATACTAAACTGTGATCTATGAAGAGGAGACATTGTTTTGTTTGCCAATAATCCAATAAACTATTTCATGTTTAATTGGCAATGAAAAATAGATACCATGTTTGTCAATTTACCTTTGAATGGACCCGGGCAAAGAGTCCAAATCGGAAGGGGGAGGGATTGACAGAACAGAGCAAACAAAATTGTGTACACATAATCCCTAGTATCATGTGACTCACACAAATTATCATTTTAATGGTTAGTGAAGACAGGTGATTCATATCACCGTGGAAGTAAATTATGTCTTCCTCCAGGAGATCAGAAAATTCTGGCTAAATTATACAATGGTGGTCTATGAGAAAATATTTGGAATTATCAATAAATAGCTGCATAATTAGATTTCAAATTAGGGTCAGCTGAGCTACATTGGAAATTTTACAGTTGACTTAAGGATGTCCCTGTATTCACAGATTTTTATCAGCGCATATTGTTGTCAGAAAATTTGTGAATATCAGAGCCATCCTTAGGTACAGTGGAAACTTTCCAATGTAGCCTGGCTGTCCTGAATTGTGCAGTACTATTATTTAAAGAAATGTATTGGTTATTTATTTATGCTTCCATATCTTCTCATGGGCCAAACTTGTAAAAACCTTACACAGAATTTACTGATCTCATTGCAAGTGGCAGAATTGACTGAGCCTCCTGCACCATGCACATATAATTTTGTTTTATCCAATAGCCAGGTAGAATCCTATGACCCTACTGGTTAAAACAAGTTGTGTATTTGTTGTGAACCATTCCAAACTTGGCTTTAGGGTCATGTACAATGTTTTAGTATCCAATCACAAAACAGCAGAGGTGTACAACATTTCTACAGCCAATCATGTATTTGTTGTGAACCATTCCAAACTTGGCTTTAGGGTCATGTACAATGTTTTAGGATCCAATCACAAAGCAGCAGAGGTGTAAAACATTTCTACAGCCAATCAGCTGAAAACAGTAGTGTACAAAAGTAGTGTAGGACCAATCATAATAAAGCTAGAAATGTGTCAGGGGAGGATAACTTTTTATGAACCAATCAGATTCAAGCAGTGGTGTACACCTTTTTAGGAGCCAATCAGCTTTTAGTGATTGCATTTGTGAGATACAACTTTTGTCTTAGTGGATTTTCTGTACATCTCGCAAAAACAGTGTAAATCTTCTTATATGTAATATTTTTACTTGAAATAAAAGTTTAAAGGTGCAAATTTCACTGCATATTCATTGCCACATTACTGAATTGTGTGTGGTCTGAATTCTAAAAGTAAAATATTCAGTAGCAGGTGACACTACTTGACTAGTCTTTGGATGAAATAAAATCTGAAAAGTAGTAGTTAATATTTTAGAGATAAAAACTTAAATCTACTAATCATTTGTATACATTTTTATTAGTATTTAAGGCAAAGATTAGCGACTCAAAGGGGAAATTAACCAGAAATTGATATGAATTGTTTGAATGTGTTACAATTGATAAATAACAAGGTGTGTCAACAGGATATATTTGGTGTCAAAGAAAGACTTGAAATGTTCCCTTTTAGATAGAAATGGACAGTCTCAAAGATTTGAATGTGTGCACAAAATCTCTACGTTGACCAGAAATGGAAAGTTGTGAAGAATTATTGTTCTGAGATTTCTACTAATTGTACAGAAACTTCTACTATTGATACGATATTTGTGCGTTTTCATGGTAACCAGCTTCTTCACATTGTATGTGATGTATAACGAAGTGAAGCAGTAAAAGCAGTAGAAGCAGTGACAGGCTTACCCAGAACATGCAGATTTGAGACTGCAGCTGCAGAACCAGGAACAGTTGGCAGAAAGGAAGCAGTGGAATAGCAGTGAGTGCAGGCAGCAGCAGTTGCAGCGGGCTGCAGGGATAACATGAAGATGCAGCAGCGACAATCAGGACCAGCTGCAGGAGTATTACATAACAAATAAGGTAATACTTTATAGTTCGGTATCAGTTGTCAACTTGCTGTCTTATCAGGCAATTAAACAACGAAAAATATTAGATTCTTCAGTCTTGTCCTGTGTAATCATGACATTTTCCTATCTGTTGAATTTACGGGAACACACTTAACACGACATGACTTCCTTCCTTTTACATGCAATACTCTACCTTAGTGGTGAATATCATCATGGGACTTCTTCATGGTAGGCCTTATCAATAGGAATAATCATGTACATTGGTTGAAAAGGAGCATGCAATGCCGATTACGTTGGACACATATTAATAATTCCACGGCGATTTGAGAAGACGCATTTTCCATGAACCTTGTTCATTTTTTACTTTCAGAACCTATTTCACTTTTTAGGTCAATTAGCTCCCTAAAATCGGGTTATCAACTTGAACCCAGGTTTCGGGTTTGAAAATGATGTTCTAATTGACATCTCATTGTTCATGTGCTTAATGTCCAGAAAGGTATGACAACTGAAAATGAGGCCGGGAGACTAGAATAATACATTGGATGTCTGGGGGGACTTTGCTGACAAGTATATGCATTTTGCTGGGTAATCCAGGGGGTAAATGACCTAAGGCACCACATTTTATTGGGAACTGAGGTGGGAAATCAAACACATGCCTATCCCACGGTAGACCTCTTGGACTTGAGCATGCAACATATAATCACATAGTCATATATCCAGGAGTAATGTGGAGCACCATGGCTATTAGATTTGCAACTAAGTAAAAATGGTCACAGTTCTAAAAGGCCTACCAGTGCTAAATACATTATACTTTTGAATCTGCTATTAATTAGCAACAGGGAGCTTATCGTGGGGATGGCAGGGACCATATAACTATCAACTAATTGATGCAATTCAATTACAATTCATAAACAGTTCTCAGAGTGTGTTTATTCTACCAGTTCTTAAATTGAGATTCTATTAACATTGGTAGGCATTTAATGGTCATTTGCTCTTCACCTTCTAACTAGCATTGAAGATTTATTAATTTTGCTTTGGGAAATAACCAAATTTTAAGCTATTTGTTGGCCCAACAGTTAGTTTTGTGATGATTGGTTTCTGCATCTTACCCTTTGAGTAAGTATCCTCCTTTTGGCTGGCATCCAAGTGTGAGCCATATAAAGCCACCACCCTACACAGTGACTTGTGACTAAGGTACCCTGTTGATGATTGTTCACCAGTGTACACTGGTCACAAGCCTATCATTTGCTACTCATAAAGAGGGCAGGGGCTGCATCCTGTCTGAGGTATAAAACTGAGAGACATGCGAACTAAATGACTCCAATGTAAGGGGTCATTGATGAATATGATCACCATAGCATTTATAATTTTCAGAACAAATTTTAATTTCTGTTCAATTTTACTGGATCATTCACTGCATTCAGAAATGCAAGGTGCTTTACTTCCGCACTACACAAACATTATTGATACAGTTCTGTAAGTAAACCAGGGTATGTTGTATGTTCATTGTAGCAGATTTTATCCACACAGAATTAGGGGTAATCAATGTGGAGTCACTTTGAGATCAGTTTTAATCCATGCAAGGTCAGATTGCACCAAACATTGAAAACTCAAAAGCTCTCAATTTAGTTTGAGTTTAGGGAACTTGGGTAGGCATCTTCGATTAGCTATCATGTTGTCAGTCGTCTTGAATATAATCCATTATGTAAAATCATAAAAATTGCTGCTATGGCACTGCCATTAAAGGAAACAAAATACCACTAAATTTGGGCACATCTTCAGTTTAAACATGCTGTCAGCCATCTTGAATAGCAGTCATTGACAAAAAAACAACAAAAATGTCTGCCATACCTTGGCCAAAAACATAAACAAAATCCAAACACCATGCAAAGTTAGATTTAAGTTATGCAAGGTTAGATTTAACTCACACAGGTTGTAGAGCGACCCACTTCGTCGTGTTCACATTTTTCTAATGCTGACATTCAAGATGTTCAACAATATGATAGCTGATTACAGATAGCCACTGAAAGTCCCTTCCACCTGAAGTGGAATTTTGAGATTTTTTCAAATTTTCTAATGTTGGGTTAAATTAGTCAGTGTATAGAATCTAAGTTTTGCATATCACGTGGAAAATCCCAAAATTTTAAGCCAAAATTGGTTTTAAACCAATAAAGTGACTCTTCCGAGTCAATAATTGACTGATAATAGTATGCTTCTTGAATTTTAATGACAAATGGTAAATATACATACATTGTCAACAGCACATGGTTGCTTTTTGTAAGGTGTTAGGTTATGATTACTGGAAATTTAAAAGTGGCGAACCATGAGAGAGTATATCTACTCCATCTCCAATGTTTGAGTCAAGAAATAACTCTTCAATTAAAATGTGCCATTACTAACGGTGAATGTAAGTTTCTCATTTAAGAGAACAACGTAACACTATATACCAAGCAGTTGTTGCAGTCAAACCAACCATCATTTGCCCGCGCATTTGAAAAGCCATGAGAAATGACAGCTTTCAGTCTGACACTGATAGAACACGTTACATGAAGCTGAATAAGGGACTTGTCTTCAATATTTCACATAAAGCGTCAAGTCTTCGTGCTTTCGGTCTAGTTACAGCAATAGAGCTGTCCCATTAAGGCTATAATTAGGCATTGGTTAAATCTAGATCTGTACCAATGCTCAATTCAGAAGGCTTGCTGATTTATAACGTTGATTATTACTGGATCGCTTGTGATTTAGATTCTTTCTTCCATTTGTGTTGTTGAGAGACGTCTTTTTCTGCTTTTGAATGAGAAAATATGAGGTTTTCATTTCTGTATCCGCGCTAGTTTCTTTCTAGTCTACTTTCGCTATACATCGGTATTTCATTTGATGAGTCGTTATTTTCGACTTAATGTGGAATTGAATCTTGTTAATTAGTTTAGTGCTCAGGCGTGATGGGTATTCTGCAGACCTACCACGAACCAGCTACATTGTGCGACCTTGCCTTTTGAATTGTACGTTTGCGTTTATGGGAAAAGCTCAGCATGTCTCACTCCCTCAGCTGTCTTGCAGGCCTTGAATTACTGCGTGAATGCGCGAAGACTTAACTGCCAAACTTGGTGAGAGGAAAAAGCTGCAGCATCTGGGTCAAAGTCTGAGATTATTTGAACAGTTCAAGCAAAAATACTTTCAATTAGCAGCGATAGAAAATTCATGATTTACTGCTTCGAATGAATCAAATTTTGTAGAAAGTGTCTTTCAAGGTTTCTGCTTAATGACTTTTGTATTTGCTATTTCTTGTGCTTTCTCTGGTAAGCCGATGAGAAGCTAATGACAACGATTGTGTCATAAAAATCTGCTTCTACTCTGGAACTAATTACAGCCTTGGAAAATTGGATGGCTGCAAAAAATCCCATGGGACCTTTGCTATGTTTTCAAAGTCATAGGAGTTTTTGAATCACTGACAAATCAATCTGAAGACAGAAGGTTTACCATAAGTGGTAAACATAGAACATAGGAAAACTAGATTTAGTCTTGTTGAGAACACTTACATCAATGATTTGACACAATTAAAGAGACTGTCAAGAAAGAGATCGGATTCATTCTGGTAAATCGCAAAACTAACATTGAACTTTTTCACCAAAACTCGGTGATTTGTGTTTTAACAAAGCTGGTTTACTGATTTTTCTTCACAAAGCCCTAATTACAAAAGTATTTCCTCTAAAGACTGTAATTCGGACCAGTTCTAACAAGACTTTAGCCATGCTAATATTCGAATAAACTGTTATTGTCATTTTAAAAAATTAATGTTCATTACAGTGGTGACATCCAGAAACGTGGGATATTAATTCATTGAATGACATCAGCTTTCAGTGCAGTCATCTGTCCAGACAAAAGATTCAAAACCTATGAAGGAAATCTTAATTCATAATTTTTGAGTTGGAATGTCACAAACTCTATTCTTGTGTTAGTTTCTACTGATTTAACAACAAATATGGAGGAATAGATGTTGCAATAGAGATTTGTGTGAATTAGTAAGTGCGGGAATCTGACCAAAAAATATTAGGTGAAAACAACATCAGCCCAAAACTGTAATATATAAAACTGAGTGAACGTCAAAATTGGCATCTGATTTTGGACTCCACGTCGTTCTATCCTCTTTCTAATATAACGCATATTATGGTATTAGGAGTCTTGGAACCAGCATAGTGTCTTCAAATATCTCAATGTGAAATCTTATGTTTATGGCCAAATTTACTTGATTTTCTGGTTCATAAAGTAATTTCGATAAACTATTTTCATCAGGTTCTTTAACATGGTTGCATGGCGTTTATGAGGGGCCACTGTCACCGGACTCTTAAATTCCCACATTTTATAATCAAATTATCACCACCCCTGAGGGCATATTATTTGTGAAAGCCTCGGCTTCATCAATAGGTTACTTCTTCAACTATCTTGGGTCTTCAACAAAATAAATAATAATAAGCAATCTAGCTTTTCATTACTGGACTCCAAATCTATGTTGACTTTCCAGAATGTTTTGATTTTAGTACACATCCAGGAGTATATATCAACGTCAGTACGGGAACAATAGAAATTCCACAATGCACTTGTTCAAAGGTTGATTGGACAATTTTTACTGCAATCAGGATAGACAAATAAGTTTGGAAGGCTATTGCGGAAAACAAGAGTGAAATTGTTCTTCAAGAAATCCAAGGACCACAGTGCCCTTATTGTGTACATAATTTTCCAACCGAATTAATCACCATACCGAATGGTTCAGAGCGCTGTGCTGTGGCACGCTCGGTCATGGGTTCAAACTCCTGCCAATGCTTGTGGATACATGAACTGCAAGTACATGGATTGAAAAGGCTCTGATGCCCTGCTGGCCACCAAGAGGTTAGCAGGTGTTGCACCAGAGGTGAATCTGAGGAATCCATGCAGGCAACAAAGCATGCAAGCAAGGGATCCACCCTGGCTTTGAAACCCAGGGTAGATGTCACCAGAAGTCCAAAAATAGGGGTATCAGTGGCCATGTAAGGCCTCTGCAGTGCAAACAGAAGATGTCATCTCCAGATGATCATGGTCACGCCTTATTGACTAGTGTGAACTGTGTCAGTGCATGACCTTTCTGTGTTTGGAGACTAGTCTGCCAATACAGAGAAGTCATGACACCTTATGCTCAGACATT
>JBCAUG010023711.1:0-10578 GCA_038406175.1 Haplosyllis leylae
CATGAGCTTAAGATTTGGCTAATAGATGCCTCAGTTGATTCTCTGAAAATGATGAGATGACAAGATGAAGAGATGACAAGTGAGATGACGAGATGAAGAGATGGAAAAAAATTTTTTTGGGTCCGAACATACATCAAGCCAAATCTGGTGGTTTTTTTTTTTTCGGTGGTGGTGGTGGAGGTGGGGGGTCCGAAAATCAAAGTTGCTCAGAATGGTGTGAAACATATTCCTGTTTTGGAATTTTTGAGATCCGATGACATTTTCCAAATTTTGTATTTGAGCTAACAACCAAGCATACATCCATACAGACGCCATAGTGACCAGATAAGTCGCTCCGCTCTCGGAGAGGCGGCGCGACTAAAAAGGCTTTATATCTTACAGAGGAGGGCTACACATTTGCGTTCATCACAGAACAGCAGAGGAATCAGGAACTGCTATTGTTTAACCAAAGAAAAGTTCGTTTTTTGGGTTTTTTTAAACCAAAAAATCGCTCGTTTATTCTATAGTGTGGGATGGTTGAACCTTAACATTTTGACAATAATCAATACAGCTGTAACACAGAAAAATGAAAATTGAATGCACATCACACGGTGTCACATTTCGGTGATATATTGTTCAACAAAACTACAGAATTTACTAGATTGTCCATCTTGGTCATAACCTTGGCTATTTTCGTGTACCATTAGACAAAAATAGTCGCCCGCCAAGAACAGTTTTGGCTTCACATAACAAAACTGTTTTAGCGACAGTATTTACTTTTGGTGACAAGCGCCAATAGCTACCAATTAAGTGAAAAATGGTGTAGTGTCCTGGGTTCCATCAGTATTTTTCTTTACCATAGCTTGGTTGATTCAAGTAAAACCGTTCTATGTGCTGGGCCTGTTGTTGCCATGGAAATGACAACAAAGTAGCATCCCTAAACAATATGTCTTCTTGTTTTATTTTTACTTTACTCAGGCGTCAATGAATGGAGAATTCTTTAATTTTCTAGTGTTTTCCCACTTGCGGCCAAAAAACAACCTCCGCACTGTGCTCCATAAACGGTCATGAAATCAACACAGGAACACCGTTTTGTCTGTTTACAATTTACATTTTGTCACCTCTACTGCGGAAGAATCGAATAAATCTTCGACGCGCACGTTAAACAAACAAGCCTCAGACACCCGATGCCTTCAGTACACACATTAACCAATAAAAACCTGTCAGGTAGACAAGGCATTGTGTCAATGTTTTTTAAAGGCTTGTTTCGGAGGTTGAGGTGAACCCAGACTCCAGTGCAAGTTGTATGTACTGAGTCCACATGATCAATTTGTCTACCCCATCTATCAACGACATTTCTCATTCAGTTCCAAGTGATTGTTCTTACAGAAGGAAAAAATCCGACAGTGACATGCAAATAATGATTTTTTTAAATAACATTTGTACATATCAGGGGTTCTTAAAAGTGTTCGCACATGAGGAGGAAATACGTCTTGTTCTTTCTAACCGTGATTAATTGAATATTCAATCACTCTCGACTCAACAGCGCTTTCAGATAGGAGGGATCAATTTTTCTACAGAGAGCAGAAGTCATGGCATGTTAATTTTGAATTGTGTCGAGACACTTGATGTAGTCGTTGCACTTTCATTCTTGGACTTGGTATTGGAGTTAAAATGAGCATGTAAAAACCCGGTCCTTACGCTTAATGTAAGCTTCTCGTAATAAAATGTTTCTGCCCATATAGTTTTGTGAAATACGCTCAAGAAATAAATCAAATACGCTCAACAAATAAATCAAATACGCGCAAGAAATAAATCAAATACGCTCAAGAAATAAATCAAAACAAAACGTCTGTCAAGTGTAGATTTTTTTCCATTATCGGGTGGAGATACCACAACATAAAAGCAAACAGTGCCAGAAAATATTGAACGGTTAATGCTCTCACTGAATTTGAACAATGAAATGAAAAATGTTTACAGTTACTTTGCCGTTTTGAATCGATAACCGCCGTTTTATTTCGGCGATGCGTTTCATTTGCGGAAGCTGTTATTATCTCAACTAAACTGGTAACCAAGCATATGGGGTAATGCAGATAATCTTCTAAGCTGTGCAAGCGCTCACTCTGATTAATTAAGATCGGCTTAATTTAAAGCCCTGTTCAAGATGTTGCAACATGTAGTAACAAGACAGGTTGATTGGCAGAGACTGAAGCGAAAAAAGTCAACTACGTAATCCCAGACCATACCAGAAGCCTGATCACCAGGCTCAAAATATCAACCGCGAAGCAGTCTGTAAATCAGTTAAATTGGTCAGTCCCAATATTTCGCTTGATTTAGTTCAATCTAAGATCTGGATTTTGAAATCTATGGCGGAATATTTATGCAAAACAAATCAAGTAGATTATCTTTTTCCTTGCATGGTCAGACAAGTCCACCTTTGCGAATAACTTGACATGGTTTGACAGAATATTCAATAAAACGGATTACTGATATAAGCATAACATATTATTGAAAATAATGTCTTCATCTAGTCTCAGGACACGGAAAGGAAACAACTTTCAAGAGAAGGCTGAATTCCAATCAAGTGCGTACATGGATGTCGAACATAGAAAGACCCAACCTCTGGCTCGCAAAACATCCATTGCGAATGTCTCCATCGGACCGCGGATCCCTCCTTCTGTTAGACACCTTTCCAGACGAAAGCCATCAATTGTTTGTTCTAGTGTCTCCAAACAAGCATTTCTTAGCTGAACTGGACCCGAGATGTGCCGTGCTACATACAAAAGGGCTGATTAGAAAGAAAAACAGACGCTGTAAATTCCAGATATTTCTTTACTCTGGAAACTGGGATCCTGTTAAGTTTCTGCACGACAAGAAACTAATCTACAAATGGCTCTTCTATCCCTTGTGTAATGAATATGGCTTTACATGCAGCTGAGTATCCACTAAGGATTGGCACGTTTTCGCTGTCGGAATTTAGACATTGTAATAAGTCCAGAACCTGTTGGTCAGGATACTTTATTCGAAACACCAAAATATTTCTTTCAGATATCATTTACACATTACACAGAAGTCAATATGTATTCTACAGAAACAAGATATCAAGTTGCTTCTGATTTTACTTAATAGAAGGTTGAATAAATATTCAAATCTTCAAAATGTGAGGTACTGTTGCATATATTTGCACTACACAAAGAGAGGCCATGCAACGTTTTTTCAATCCAAATTCTTATCATGTACTTATTTGGGTTTTAATATGAAATCAAATATCACAAAACCCATAAAGGGAAGTTAGTGATCCGTGCGCCACAGACATAACTCTTCTTGACAGATCTCAAATTCGTCAGAAAAGTCTCATAAGTTTGGTAGAAAATAACAGCTGTTTTCTCCCACGACTTGGTTGATATCTCTCCGGATAAGTACCCGGTGACTTAGGTCACATCATCTGATAATATCTTCTATTTGAAGCTTTTGAAGCTGAAATGAACTCGAACTTGAAACAAGTATTTACAACTCTCCAAGTTAAGTGACATTGACTACGGTTTCCATTAAGGCTATAAATTGGTTTCGGAAAAAACACTAATACCATGGATTTTGGACACGTCTGAGGAACAGACACCAGTCCTGCAGAAATGTTCGCCGGTAAAGTCCAGACTACTTTTCACTTGCAGATGTTACACGAGAGATTGTCAGCTTTAATGTTGCTTAGTGGCTCGCTTTTTCATCAACTGCGCACGAATTCGCTTCATTCTTTACAAGGCTTCCAGCCTGGACTTAATTTGTTTATCTAAATTTAGTTATCTTCTTCAATTCAGATAAAAGTAATACATATACTAAATGTGGAGAGAAAATGCTCTCAATAACTATCCAGTAAGCGTTTCTTTTCTGTTTTTTTGGTTTTTTTTTAAATAATAACACGATACGTCGTTGGGTATTGGAAATATATACTTCCAAACGCTGGTGTAAGAGATCTATTTTTGAGAGAAACATCTATCTTTTCATAAAAGAATTTTCACTGTGGTGTAGTATTTCTTTCCCTTGTGTCCTTCAGGCAAAATAAAACTTCCTAAGTTATTTAAATCATGTTACTGCAAAAGGAAGCTGATATGACTGTCAGGCCCGCGTCATCTGCCATTAAAAACTGCGTGGTATGTACATCCAGGAATAGATGTAATGGGAATAAAACCGCAAGTTCCATTTGTAGGATTTTCCTTCAAACATTTCTTCTGACTTTACAGAAACATAAAAAGAACGATATAAGAAATATACGAAGGCATTCTGTATGGACAGCAAAAAAGATATGGCAATCTCATCATATTGATGATGAGAACCATCACTTTCGTATTTTGTGTGATGAAAAGAGAAAAATCTAAATTTTAGGACAAAAATGTTAATGGGCCTGCAAATCCCTGCGGATTTCTGCACAAAACGCGCAGTTAGTCTTCCGCTAAGCGACATGTCATGTACCAGCTGCAGAGGCATAAGAGTTTCTGTCACGGACAAAATTTTGACATTATCGGTCTCTGCAAATGATAACAGAGCAAAATCTTATTTTTTCTCGTTTTTCATGGACACTTCGGTCCTGCGTTTGTATGTAAAAGAAAACTATGTGTTCCAAGCAATCAGAAAATTACTTTCAAGAACAATCTCTTTTTATTAGGTAGATAGGCAAAGTGATTGATGATCACTTTAAGTGGTTGGACTGCATATTTGGAGATGCCTGTTGTCCAGATAATGCTACAGAGACATTCATCACACTGATGGTATGTCTGCACGTCATCATCAATCCGCCACAGTGCCCGGCTTTCAAATCAACTAGAGTACTTTGTGGACGCAAACCTACATTCGGGATCTTGCAGGGACAAAATGCATTCACGACGGTCTGCCAGATAAACATATGTCATTTGTCTGGGTTGCACAAATCATTCGAGTCAAAAGCCCTATGATTGTGGGTCAACACTAATTCATCTCCGTCCCATTGATTTCCTGTACAAATTTGTTGGAATGACTTTGATAAGCTTGATCTATTCCTTGCGAGGTCTGCTCAAACAAAAAAGATATCATATTTTACAAGCCTTCAGGAGAAGAGCTTTTGTTCGTAAATTCCAAAACGGAAATGGAATTTTCAGTTGCATAATTTCTTAGGTAAAATTGACGCCTGAAAAGAAAATTGCGAACTGACTATAAATTGCAAGATCAGATAAACGAATTTTGCCTTCTTTCTCATACACAAATGGAAAAATCATCATAAAAGCCACTGTAAGAAAATAAAGACTAGACTCGGATAAGAAAACCCTATTCAATAATCCATTCTCAGGAGGACATTTTTCCATTGCAAAACAGAACTTTTCCTTGAGGCAGTGAAGGCTCTGAGGGCTTTGATCAAGACAGCACGGAAAGGGATGCCCGAAGTCCTGATCTATCTCCAGAAAATCCATACTGGAAATGTCGCAACCTGAGGGATTACAACTTTCCTGCTATTGTCACCTTTCAACTTCAGCTACCCTTTTCTGTCACATTCACCAAGTTTCTACACCTAACAAAGTTACATTCTCATTCCATCAGGCCTTCACAACTACCATGCAATTGTGAATACTGCTTTTTCACTTGGAAAGTTTCACCATCAGAAAGTTCCAAACAATATTGTAACGCCCAAGAATTTATCATCAAGGTTAAAATAGAAGCGTATGGAGTACGGTTTGTGCGTATAAAATAACGCTCCCAACATAAAACGGCCCGAAACGTACTTCAATACCTTCGAAATTGATAAAAATGCTTGATTCAAATATGAAACAATGTTTCCTCATGATTCCACTTACATTTATTCTTGACTAAATACATCTCTATAATTTAATGAGAAAGAACAGAGTTACACTTGACACTAATTCAGAAGCACATGCATGCCGAACTGAAAACATCAATTTTATTTCCTTTCCTCAGGAGAAATTGATACAGTTTACTACCTTCAGAATTTCATGAAATAAGCATGCCTAAGCGCCCTCCTTCCTTTTATCTTCATTTGATCACAGAGCAAAACAAATGTAGCAGAAGATGCACGAGATCTTTCCGAATTCTAAATTGAAAAATGTTTCTGGTGATAAGCCGCTTGTAAGGAAACTTCAAACGTAAAGCTTGTCCAGCTTCGAAAGGGATCAGCATGGCAAAATCTTCTAGGAACATTCAATAAAGAATAGATTACAGACATGAAAATAGACAAGAGAACCTAATCTATTCATCCCTTCTCAAGAGGACATCTTGACATTGTGAGAGTGAATTCTTCTCTGAAAGCCGAAAGAACTGAGTGCTTTTGATCAATTCTGTGGAAGGAAACTTGGCAATCTTGATCTAACGGGGAAAAATCCATTACAAGTGTCACAACCCAAGAGAATGAAATTTTCCTTCTTGGGGCACCCCTTCAGACAGAAGTCACCGCTTTCTGGACTTCCTTATTATGTCTATGCAGTATAATTTATTCTTTCATCGTCCCACCAAATGGAGACTGAAAATTGCGAGACACGGGAATTTAGTCTTTACCATCAGGACTTCAGTTTACAAAGTCTCTGTAACACTGAACACTAATCTGCAAATGGAAGTTTATCCCGGGAGTAACACCATACAAAATGCACAGTCAATTGACTGTGCAGAAAAGCTCTTCTATGTGTATGGAATTAAGACTTTCAAGTCGCTACAAAGCTGTTTAATTCAAACATAATAGTTTTATATTTACAAGAAGCCACTTATGGTAATGACAAGGAATGCTGAAAATATTCTTGGTGCTCCTGCGCATTTAGCTTTACACATCTTCTTTGACATTTTGCAGTAAAAAGTTGTAAGAAAGAACATATGCATTGAAAGAGGTGCCATGATTCATAAATTTAATTATAAACGAGGCATCCTCAGACAGAATGTTCAAATAGCTCCCCGCACATATGGTTGGATGTTTTCTTGGGGGGGGGGGCTATGGTTGGATGTTTTTAATTGGGGGTTAGATGGTTTCCTTAATGCCAAGTTTTGCTATATCCAAAGTTGTCTATTCAAACACCAATAGGTCCTCCCTACACTGTGTGTAAGAAGTGGGGACATGAAAGATAAAATGTTACTTTAATATTATTTCTCCTTTTTCTAAGATTAATTCCTGAATACACTTTTCGTTAATGATGTATTGTCAAAGTACCTTCAAACCCAATTATGCTTCCATACCCAGGGAGACGATACAAATACAGCTAAACCATCAAAGTTCTTTATGATGGGGTTAATGAGATGTAAAGTGTGTCGCCAAAACATCATATCCCTTAGATATAAGAATTGATATGGCAAACAGTTTATACCACACAGAGACAAGACCTTTGAAAATTTCTATTATGATTCTTATCTTGTCCTTATTTGGACTTTGATATGAAATCAAATCTCACAAAGCACTGATAACCCAAAGCGGTTGCCGCTGTACAGTCCACAGAAATTGGCTAAGTCTTTCTGACAGATCTCAAGTCTACTGGAAACCTCTGATAACTTGGGCACTGAGCACAGCTACCTGCCAAAAGAGAACCGATTACATGTAATTGCTTTGGAAAGGTTTTGACAACTCTTGAATTTCTGGAATTCACCACTCTTTTATCTGTTGTTCGGAAATTGATGAAAAAAATCCATTAAGATGTCAACCGATGTGTCTTAGTTCATTTCTGAACTGTTAACAACAAGGGATTTTAAGTGTGTAAACTTTCAAAAACAAGACCAACACCATAATCGGTCTAATGTGTGTACGTGTTGCGTGTACTACGTTGTCCGAATGTGACTTGTCCTGCAACCACTAAATTTGATCCAGACTCCTGCTTCATTCTGCTCATGAAATACACGACGTGCGAATAACTTGTCCTCGTCAACGAATTTTTACACAGCATATAGGTGAACCTTTCTGCCAGTGTGCGTTGTTTTCGCTACTGACAGTAAAACAAGACTAAAGACTTATCCCAAAAAATTTGCACATTGCTTTTTTGTAGCCCAAGCAGGAAGCACTGCAAGTGAAAAGTGGCCAACAAATTGTATTTTTGTCCTTGTAAATCCACACAACGGTTTTATGCAAAAAACCCTTGTGAAAAAAATCCCGAACAGGTATTGAAGACAAGGCTTTGTGAATGTTTAAAGCTCTTCCGAGGTCTACACATATACCAGCTTTATCTTTCTCATACATACGACGCAAATATAAAACAAACGTAAAAGCATTCATTTATCATTTCATGAATACCATTCAGGGTATTCTTTCTGTTTTCTCTGTGTCATTAGCTTTGCAATACATGGCCTTGCATGATAATCCTTTCAAAACCGGAGAGGAAAGTCCAAATTCTAGTCGATTTGTACCTATTATTTTACCCGTTCTCCTCCTTGTTCAATAAAAGTTATCGAGCGCAGTAAGACGGATGAATATTGGTTTGGCTGTGCTTTAAAGAAAAGGGGCTAATGGTCATGCAAATCTGGACATTTTTGTACTTAGAAAAATCCATAACGCTAATGATTCATTGCATGCTTTCCGCATTGTCTTCTGCTGAACTTTGTAGCTAAATCACATTATTAACTACAATAATAGACTGATCAATTTTCAGTTCCATTTAGCTATACATTTCACAATCAATACGACACGGTTTAAAAAAATCGATCGTTTCTGATTTGTCGATATCTATGGAGACACGGACGAAATTCATCTCGACATCTCATGTGAATGTGAGACAAGTGTGTGGTAGGCAGGTACGTGTAGTACTGATGCCCAGCTACTCAATCGTCCCTAGTTTAAAAGTGCCCACTAAATATTGGCAGTAATGGTCTGTGGGAATAGGTAGCTCGGGAATATGATTGATGGCAAAAGTAAGTGTTCTCTCTGTAGGGGAAAGTGGGTCTTGGTCCACAGCGTGCTGATAGCTCCATGAATGGCGATACTTTCACGTATCAATTCATCAATAACGTAAACCTGTGTAATACCCAAGATAAATATGTATCAGGAAAGTGACAATTTTCAATTATGGCTAATTTATCACAAACAGTCCAGTACCGAAAATATTCGAACAAATGGTAACAGGATGTTGCAGTATGTGTTTTCAGTGTGTTTTGTACCAAAGAAAGGCTTTTAAAAGCTCTTTCGGAAACTGCTTATGAAAGAAAATGGTTCAATTTCTGTAACGTTAACCGCTATCCTCATATGTCCAATAATGGCGACCGCTCAATCTAACCAATTCATAGAAGTGCCTTCGTAGACACAAGTTTGTCACTGCAAGGGCCATATGGGAGAAACTAATGTGTATCCTTTACGGCATTTGACAGACAAGCAATGTCATTTCCAAGCTGTACAAATCATCAGAGTCAATATCCTAATATGTCTGCAGGTCAGCTTCGATTCATTCCGGTCTCATTGATTTCTTGTACAAATACCCAGAACTATATTTACGATCTTATTACATTTTTGACGTCAACAGCGCAGTCGTATTTAACAACTAAAAGCCTCTTCCGCAATTAGTTTACGACAAATGAATACCTCTTTTCCTACGGGAGAGATATCCTGCCTGTTTGCTATGCACTATGCTTCACGCCATAGCACTTTAATGTCCCCAGATCCCTAAACATGTACCCACCATTAGACGGAATCCAACCTATTCGGTGTTATGACTCCGGGCAGTAAATCACAGTTTATCCTGGATCGAAAAACTGTCGCATTCGGTAAGGCACACAACTTGTAATTATCCCCTTTATATCCATATATTATACCAAAATAGGTTTTATTGATGAATATTACATAAAGGATACATTTACGAATTGAAATCATGCACAACAGCAATGCAAGATATAAAGGGAAATGCTATATATTTAAATTTAATATTCATTCATTTCATAATCAAAAATTCTTTTTAGCGCAGACTGTAAACTGACAATGCATTTTTCATGTATCTGTTACAACTGGCCTTCTTACCATGGAAACCTTTTCTGGAAAGTTTAAATTGAATTCGTGTCTCGTAGCTCTTCTTGAAGCAGTTGCGCCTCGCTGTCGGTCGAAGGCAGCAGACCTTCTATTTTCATGTTGGTCACAAAGTCTATTACAAAAGACATGGCCTGTGAGAAGTTATTTTCCTCAAAGAGAAAGGAATTCCCACATATCTCTCTTCGTTCACGTTTTTGTCAGAAATCAATTTCCCACCAAGGGGCTTATGTTTTGCAGCATAAGGGGCAGCACTTCTAACAATGCTAATAATGAAGTTCCTGTGCACAAGAGACTTTCTTGAAACTTCGTGACGCTTTTCACCTCCTCTGGGGCATCCTGTTTTTCAACTGACACGAACATGTGTGATGAAAGAAAAGCTTTTATTTCATGTTTTCAGTTGATACCTTATAAAAAGCATAGTACAATTTCACAAGCAAACCTCCACGAGATAAGCTGTCAGACTGAAGCTGTTTAGACTATCTGTGATGCACTCACTACTACTGGGTGGATATATTTTTGGTCAAATTTTACCCATCTACCGGGTAGAATACACAGCAACCATCGAGGGGGGGGGGGGGGGGGGGGGGGGGGGGGGGGGGGGGGGGGGGGGGGGGGGGGGGGGGGGGGGGGGGGGGGGG
>JBCAUG010023722.1:0-10578 GCA_038406175.1 Haplosyllis leylae
AGTGTAAGGGGTTACAATCGGCAATTAAAGTGCCAACCTCGGCAAAATTCATTAAAACACCTTTTCTAAGAGTGTAAGTGAGATCAAGATCCAACAGAGGTCTTAGTGGAACAGTCCTTCATTCATAACGTATAATATCCCAAAAAGTCTCCATACGCTTCCGCCATCTATTTTGCAACAATTTTTTTAACCCTACAGGGATCAGAAATTGTCTCCAATATTTATTTACTTTAGAATAAAGGTATTTGAGACAATTTTTAGTCCTTTTAGAGTTTCAAAATTGTCTCTAATAGATCTATTAATTGTCTCCAAAGAAGTTCAGTTTTACCAATTTTACTCCAAGAAAATGGAAAGGAACTAACCTTAGTTGAGTCCAAAGCCATTGCGCCGTAGAATCCGAAAGATGCGTACAGTAAATCAGCCACGCACAGGGAAGTGACAAATAAATTAGACAGTAAGTGGAATTCCTTGTGTACAAGGAAGACCATTACAATAAACAGGTTCTCAACTATGACGACAAATCCACACGTCATTAGTATGTACGTGACGACAATCCAGATTGAGTCCAGAGTCGGATTGTAGGCGTAAGGATCTGGACTGGAACCGTGGTTCGTAGAAAGTGTGAAAAAGGATTTTATGAACACGGTGCCAAATGTCATGGCTGTTTTTGTTGAGGACCTTCAAATTCTGTTTCCGGTTCCGCTTAAAATGTGAATGCCTACGTAACTTTGAACAAAATTGAATTAAAATCTTCCTTCATATTCCTTTGGTATTTGTACAGTTTCATTGTGTGCGCAAATAAGTATAAAATTCTTCCGAATCCTATTTCAATACTCACCTGTTTTTTTCATTTTGAAAAATTCTAGTTAATTTTTATCCGACCAACCATACACTGGGTCCCGCTTACAACGAGTAAAAAGATGCAAAAGAAACTGCTCGTTGTAGGCAGGTGCTCGTTGTAACCGAACTTTTTAACATTACTGTCAATCAGTATTGTACAAAGAAATCTGCTCGTTATAGCCGGGTGCTCATTGTTACCGTACTCGTTGTAAGCGGGACCCAGTGTACATACACAACTACGAGATGCCACCAATGTCATTGCAGTACAATAAAGTCAATAACTCTTTCATCACCAAAAAAAAAAAACTCCACAGCTAATGACTTTCACACATCCAGTATACAGTACGTACAAGTATTAGGTTATCGTAACCGGGAGTCCTGTGTCTTATGGTGTATTCACATCTGCGGTTAGCTGAACTATTACGATTGCGACTTCACGGACCATTGCGAATTTTTAGTATCATGAGTGAAAAATTGGAATAGTTCAGAAATGGGTCCGGTACCTATTATGCAATTACCATGACGATTCCTGGTCACCCCCACAGAAATGAAATGCAATCGTCCGTGGATTCGCAATCGCAATAGTTCATATACTCACAGGTATGAATGAACCTTCAGCACGGAATTTTCACCTGCACGATGTTCCCTTATCGTTTCTGTGACAAATGAAGAAGATAAAGCGACGTTACTAATGGAAGTCAAGTACGGTATTGTAGTCAGAGGACTGGACCGGTGATAGGTGCGACGAGTGAGTGAAAATAGTCAAGAGCTATTTTGATAACAATATTTGGAAAAACTAAGCTAATTGCTTCGCACTTTGCCTGCCAAATGATTGCACATTTCTAGCTATTCCTATCAACTGCTTCTTCTCAATGGATAAATATAGATAGTGCCTCTGCAGGATAAACAAGTAGGGGTGTCCTAATAGAGTTGCCTTATTATAGACACACCTTTCTTGCATGACCTTCGAGTTTTCCTATATTTCGTAATGTTCTGCCAAATCACGGCAGAATCCTTCCAGCATTGACATATAATGGGTCGCAACCATTGATTAAATGACCATGATAGAACTTTGACATAAGATGATGCTCGTTTGTTTGCATAAATGCATTGGGAATTCGGACATTAAGGACACACTAATGATATCTTTCTGCCAGAGAAAACAAAAATGGGGGGAAATAATAATAACATTTTGTGTATTCCATGCGCAGAATAACAACGTTTTTTTTCAGCCGCCAGAGGTAATCCACACGTCAGGAGACGTCAGTTGCTCCACAATCCAAAGCTATAAACTAAAGGCATCCATGGGTAATATGCTATTTGAAGCTGTTCAAAATTATACTGTCTTGATTACTGATTTCAATTCAAAATTTAATCATTCAAATATCCATTCCGACAATCCAATATCTTACCTACTATATGGATAAGGGTACAAAACATCAGCAAGATTATTGATACCAAATTAAAGCGTTATGAGATGGGTTACATTTGGTAACAGTTACTGCCAAAAGATATCTCACTTAAATCCAGTTTTTAATCTAATTTCATATCCCCTACAATAACAATGCAGTCACCATTTTTTTAATTAATAACATTTTCATGTTTTGTTCCTGGAGTACCTGATATTCACAGACAACACATTAGACTCTTTCACGGCTTGTGCTATTTGGCCAATCAGCACCATTGTCTTTCATAAATTGACGCTTTTGTGTAAAGGTTTTATGATTCGAAGGCACTGATTGGCTGAACAAAAGTAACACTATTTCTTGCCTTGCAGTACTTATTCAAAACTGGTGAAGTAGACACTACTCTCTGGTGATACTGAAGCTCTGCAACACTTACACTTTACAGTGTTTTTGACAGCATTTTTAAAGTCTCTGTTCTGTAGTATATATAGCCATGGGTTTAGGAGTTTAGTAGTCATCATCAAACCCAGGGCAGCAGTTGTTAGGCCTCCTTTCGTACGACTATCACAATGGCTGCAAAACATGGCAGTGTATACGGATATGGTCATTGGAAGCCAGCTGGCAATGAAAATTATGGTGATGAGACAAAAGGATTTGGTCGACTTTGCTACTTTTTTGCATTTTTGCATCATGTTGTAGGCTTTCTTGCAGAATCTGGAATGAATCAAAAAGTAACATCAAACATTTCAACCATCCGTAGCTTAAAGGCCTGTTCACACCGAGCGTCACCGTCACCGTCACGTCAACGTAATAAATGCTACGTTGAAGGGCAAAATGGGTATGCAACGCATTCTGACCGTCACAGTGCCATCAGAAAGGTCAAAAGTGCCGCACATCAACCTTACGTTGACGGTGATGTTGACGCGACGGTATCGCTCGGTGTGAACAGGACTTAAACAACGATTCAAGATATTAACCACGAAAAACTCCTTCATAATTGATAGACTAGAAAATTTCTGTTTATTTGTATATATTTGAAGTTCATGATGCCATTAACAGAAATGATGGGAAAATCAGTGTTGGCAATTGTAGAATAGACTTTAGCTAGGCGAATTGCCAAACAATTATAGCAATGGTTCACCTTTTATTCTTATGAAACCTATGAACATATAACATCAGGTTACTCACATTTCTTGATTATAAATTTCCCTCTGATGCCTCCTCGCTATGTTCGTTATTTTGTAATACATCATCAGTACGATACAAGAGGGTAAAGTCAATCCAAGAAGAAAATAAAAGAAATGTGAAATAATACCTGAAAGGAAAGAACATACAGAGCATTCAATTTAGAGAAAAATTTGAACCATTTTGAGAAAAAAAATAATTGGGTGACTTACATGGCATTTCATAGTGTCAAATTAAGAGCATGATAACAAAATGAAGTAAATGTGTTCCAATGCTTTAACGCTTTAAAATTAAAGGGTCACGCCCAAAACAAGGATACCCATGGCTACAAATTTTGTTGTGCAAAATGACCAAAATATTTATGCCACCAGTTTCTTTGAAATTAAAGATTTTAAGAAATTTACCATCAGAAATAAATCCGCAGGTTCTATATCCAAAATCTGTCATACAAACAGGAATTACTTGTAAGCTGATACTGAATATCGCAAAAAACCAAATGCCAGATATTGCCATGGCGACCTTGCATTTTGTCAGTGTGGCTGCATAACGAAATGGATACTCTGAAAAGAGAACATCAGAACGGTGAAAAAGATCTCATGGTCCAGTGGCCAAAACGTTTGAAAATGATTGACATAAGAGTTTACAATATAGAGTTGCATCTTGAGTATAGAGTATTTGTAAAGTCTCCATGAAAATATACCATTGCTTCTTTCTATCAATAAGAGCTTGTAAACGTTTGCTTTACAATAAATTAGAATTTGGTGGAACTTCCGACAGGGTGAAAAAGCGACAACAAACTCACTTATGTACAGGTATCTGTCCGCTGTGATTGAAACCAGAGACCATGAAGAAGCAATGTGAGCCAACGGTGGTCCAAGGATAACCAGTGTACAACCAAAGCTGAATGATTTCAGTTGCTGCAAAAAATTTGAAATCTTTTGAAATTTAAAATGGAAAACACAGAGATTTATATACATAATCTTCATTTAAAAATATCTGTGAATGATCTATTTCTTGAAGAGGAGGATTGAAACATTCGTTCAAGATGGAGAATGAAATTTGTTGAAGATGGTGAATCAAACATTTGTTTAAGATGAGGAATGAAACATTTCGAATTGTTAAGTTTGCTCTTGTCTAATTTATCAAATCAGAGAAATGTGTAACAATTCCTGCTTAATTCACCAAGTTCATTTTAATGCTTCTATCTCCCAACCACTGAAACGTCGACCACGTACCTTGGCGTTGTCCACCAGAAACATACCGACGGTGCTATACATAGCGTACATGAAGTCAGCGACGCTGAGCGAAACGACGAATGTATTGCTTAACACGCGTAACTGTCTATGAAGGACAAATCCGAAAAATACGAACACGTTCTCCAACATAACAGCTAATCCAAACGAGATTAAAAAGTACGAATTTGCGTCCCACAGAATCTCTAGATCTTTTACGTCCTCGATGAATTCTTCTATCGATTCATTGGTCGGGTTATCCGGCATCTCCGGAAGAAACATGGAGTAAAACATGGCTAATGTCTCCTTCTGAGTTCTTCGTATTTCCAGTTTGAGTGTTCATCTACTTATGGCTCGTTCACACTGCATGGAACCAGGAACGGGAGCGGGAGGGGAAATGGGAATGGGAAAATGGGTTACTAGATATTATACTGTACTGTTCCCACTGCACTGAAAGCGGGAGAGGAACCTGACCCGTTGGAGTTTTTCGCAAACTCTCCACAATACAAGAATGCCAACATTGCTAACTTTGTTTTAACTCTGCCATTAAAAATCAAGTAGTGCAATATAACATTTAACATTAGAATTTAATCCTCATATACCGCTTGATTTCTAATTTTATATTTGCCAGCATCAGGTGGTGCAAAAAATTGCAAATAATGGGAATACAAAGTTGGCAATAATGCCAACGTTGCCAACTTTGTGTGTTTGTGAAAAACTCGGTTGTGTCCTATTGTGCTGGTCCAGTTCCCCTTCCCGGTGTCCCTTCCGTGCAGTGTGAACGAACCATTAGATGTGTTCACAGAACGGGCAGATTTTGGTGTTTGTCGTCAATTGGCTGAGCAGAAATAAAGCTTTTCCTTTCTCAGTGCTTCTACGATTATATCCAATGTCTTAGTAAATATAATTTAATGATGCAACACTTTTGCTTGGTTACATTTTCTCAACCATTTTTTTTCCATAAACGTCCCAATTGTCGGTACATACATTGTTCTCTTGATTTAACTGCAACATTCACTGATATTTTCATCACCTTTCTCGCACTTTCCTAATTCATGGTTTAATTTTTAAAACAAGAAGCTCTCTCACGTCACGCCGATCCTGTCCAATCAGCGTGAAAGAACCAACATCCACAACCCGGATTGACCAGTCGGGAAACGGTGTGCATATTTCGCACAGTCGCAACCACAACACATCAATCAAACAAAATTAACCGAGATCATTCGAGTTTTCCCTAAAATATACCAAGTGGTAAGGTTGCAAGTAAAGACTGACGGAGGGAAAAGTTAAGTAAATTCAGCCAAACAAATTGTCTCCAGTGGAGATAGAACTCTGGGTCTCTTGTTGTTTAATCTGATGATTATCCAACTGTCCTAACCAGACATTTGTAATGAGATCTTTAAAATAAATTTTGCTTCATACAATACTTCACTTTTTGGACTTTGATAGTGGCCATCCTCATTTCTGCTTCGCGCTGTCATTTGCACAATGTCGTCAGCTTCTACACTTTTTTCTGCAATTTAACAACGTTGCGAGGTGACTATTTGCACCTTTGAGATACCCCGTTACGTCAGACGATGTCCGCGAGCTTCAATGTTTATCTCCTCAAACATCGCGATGTGCAGAAATGAGTGCAGCCAATATTAGAATCAATAGACTATGACCAACAGCAAGGTCAGTAAGGTATCAGAGTAGATCACAAGAGGTCCTGGGTTCTATTCCCACTCCCCGTGTAAGCCTTTCCTTTGAAAAGTTCTTAATTCTGTGTGTGCAATTTAGGGAAAACTGCATCAAGTCTGTTATCAACAACAGTTCATTACATCAAATTGGTAAAAGCGCCTTATATTTTGAACGAATGTTTTCTTTTGTTTTTTATCAAGATAACATCAATTAACTGGTTATTAATAAAACTCCTTCTGTTAGACACAATGGATTTTTCCTAATAGAAGGTAAATTTTATCTCTAATAAAGTACCGCAATAACAGAATTATTGCCGTGGTTCTTAGCTGATAAAATACAAATTTATTTCAAACCAAACAATTCTTATCTCACTAACACCAAAACAGAAATACGCATGTATTGCATCAGTACTGTGAAATTATTATTAATTTCAATCTTTTTGGTCAATTAGACAAACTTTACAATAAATTTCTTGAGATAATTTGAAGGTCTTGGTTCCAGTTGGTGACACGTCCTTGCAGAGAACCTTTTGCAAGAAAGTAGAGGTTTCCGTAATGTTGACATATCTGTCAATTTTGTGCTTCAATTTAGGAGACATTAGGTTTTTTTCACGATACACGCTTCTGTCAGATAATCTGACAGATCTTCATACAGGGAAGAGCAAAAAACAAAATTGTCAAAAATTGCCCCAGTGGGGTTGGAATCCAGGACCTCTGGATCATGAGGCCAATGATCTGCCAACTGCGCTAAATCACTATTTGGTTATCTGTGTGCATCATTAAGACCTTTGTAAAGTCATGCTCTATTGATTCTAGAAATGAACAAAGTCCAACATGCTCTATTGATTCTAGAAATGAACATGTGAAGTGGTGCATGAAACAAACAAAGCTCACTTCAGAAATCTCCTGCCCAACAGATTCCTGCCTAGCTCAGTTGCCAGAGCATTAGAGTGATGATCAGGAGGTTGTGGGCTCAAACCCCACTGGGGACAATTTTTTACGAAATTCATTTTGTTTTGTGTAACTTTAAATGCATCAAATTTCCTTATCGTTAAAAACCTGAATGTATGAAATGAATTGCATCAAAAACGTTGTATTGTATACCTGCATTTAATCCAAATTTTTATGAATAGATTTAAAAAGGTACGGAAAACAAATGTAAGGTGCTTTACTATTTTCATTTGAACAAATTAAAACGTACCAAGTAACTTTGCCAGTTTTGATATCTCCACTTGAATTTCAGCTTTCCAGGTTTCATCCTGTAGTTGAAGTCTGGACTCTCTTGCCGGACAGAACAGCGTGAAGATGAGACTTCCGCTCTGAATGTTTATCAGCTTCCTGTCTTTATTCTCCAAGGTGGAGAGAACTTGACTCCATTGTTTTGCTATTTCAAGCTTCAAGTAGTTTTTCATTACTTTATTTTCTAATTTTTCCCTTTGTAGAAGTAATTGTTTCATGAAAGCCACGAGATATTTCTTCGTATCTGTAGCATCTATCTTTTCAATACCAAATTTAATGGCTATCTCTAGATTTTCATCAGGAATCGTGGAATCAGATTGGATCTCAATCTGTAGCTGCACACATGCTTCTTCTGCAAAGAAAATTATATTCCAGAAATTAGGCTTTCAAGTTTTTTTGTTATGTTAACCTAACTGGCAGATATCAGTAAGACTTTTAAAAGTCTCTGGAGATAAACTTACTTGCAATTGCATTGATAAATTCCAGATGAGTTTTGGCTATTCTGGTGTCCAGGAGAAGTTGTTCTCGGAGTCTGTTTGCTATTCTTTGGGATTCTTCTGGTCTGAGCAATCTCTCTAGTATCCTCTCCTTCCACGTGTCAGTTGCAGATTGCGATTTGGTTTCATAGACAACTGATTCATCTCCGACAATTTCACGTAAGAAACGTGCTAAGCCAGAGTATCTGGAGACTAGGACTGGAACTCCAGCTGCAATGGCTGCCAATGCCTCTGTGCCGAATAGTGGGGAATCCGACTTCAGAGGCAGTAGAAACAAAGTGCTTCTCTTCAGATAGGACTGTAGTTTGTTAATGTCTGCAGTTGATTCAGCATGGGCGGACAGACCAACATGTGTTACACTTTTCCTTTGAAATATCTTGTCACTTTCTTCCTTCCACTTCTCCCTGTCGTCTTCATGCGCAGCTAACATTGTCAGGCTCGTTCTGACGCCATCAAAGTCCCGGATGTGTTCCGCAGCTCCTATTAAAGCATTTACACCCAAAGGGAAATCTAGTCCTGTTACCTTCAAATCTTTTAACTCTGCGCTCGTCATGGTAATGTTCTGTGTTCCTTCGATCTTCTTTCCTTTTTCTTCTCTCGTAATATGGAACAGTTCTACTGGATATGTGGGAATGTACATTTTGTGAATTGGTCTTTTCCTCATTTATCCCAGCAAGATAAGGTACCAATTCACTTTCTACTGCTTTGCCAACAGAGAAAACGATGTCTGCTTCAGTCAGCCAATCTTCTAGCGTATCATCATCAGTGTATCCATTTTCATTCTTCGGAAGTCCATGGACCATTAGGATGACTTTTGGAGCCACTTCTTTCCATTTGTAAATGTCTTTGAAATTGAAACATCCGTATGCCAAGTAAGGTGCATGGCCAATGGTGAAGTCATAATGCTGATCCTGTAAATGGAGATAGTAGGCTCCGGTACTTTCATCCAGCCATAGTAACTCCGGTTTACTATCTCTCTTCTTGCCTTTGGGTCTTTTGGCTCCTTGGAGTTTTACTTTATAGTTTTCAGCATCTTTTGCGTCAACATCTCTGATTTTTCCATCTTCTTCAACAATAGGACAAGTAATCTTGATGGTTTTGGCTTCTGGGTCAACGAGTCTCAGATTATTGACCAAAGACTTATTGACAGTTGATAGTCCGTAAGTGTCAAACTGCCATCGTGAAGCCAACAGAAGAACGGAGATGATTTTTCCGGAACCATCTTCATGAAGTTCAGATGTAGTTGACTCTTCTGGAAATGCTTCGGCCATTTTGGAGCGAGCTGTTTGTCCTCAGAACATTGCAACTTAAGATCCACTTTCATGGAGCATATTATACATTGGTAATCTGGCAGGAAAATGTCCTTAATGTTCAGAAAGCGGCAATTATGACCAACTTCTTTGTCCACACACGCACAATAAATTTGCCCACAAAGTTGAGATAAATTTACCATTGTGAAGTTCAAACTTCAATTACTATTCGTTATAAACAAATCAATCAGTTTATATTAAAGGATACTCTGCCTGACTTAATCCGATACTGTACCTCAAAGTACCTCAAAGAAATTTTATTAGAATATATAAAGAGTATCCTTATTCTTATCTTATCTGTGTGTTTCAAATTTGGCTTGTGATCTCATTTCTTAACTGTTAAAGACAACGAAAAACTACATGTTTAAGTTTTAGTTTTAACTAAGTAAATTTATCATGATCATCTAAAATTGGAATAACGGAATTCTATCAAATTTTCTCTAAATTGTAAAAAAAGTTGGCAACTTTGCCAATAAAGGCTTAAGTAGAAAAGAGCAAAGTAAGTTAAGCAAAAAGAATTGCTCCTTGCGGGATAGAATCCAAGACCTCTTGAAGCATCTATCATACTTCTAATGCATTCCGGATTTAACTACGTTTGACATCTGGTTGTCGGTCTGAATCTACAAGGCCTTTGTGAAGTTCTATTGATTTAGAAATCCTGGCCAACACATGTCTGGCTAGCACAGTTAGATCATCAATGTCATCAAGAGGTCCTGGGTTATACCCCCACTGAAGCCAATTTTTTGGCTGAATTTATTTTTGTCTTCCCCATGTAAGCTTTTGTTAGTCAAGTTACCAAATTTGTGTAATTTATGGAAACCTCGAATGTCTAATAGATCTACATTAGTAGAAATAAGACCGTTTCTTGACAATTGGCAAATTGTCTTTGTTATCACGTGCAATGTTTTGTGTTTGCGGGGATGATTCGACTGCCGAATTACTGACAATTTTATTGTATGAGAATAATTAATGAGTAGAGTATTTTGTCTTTGTTGACCGCTTACTTCGGTTGAAGACTATGCTATGCATTAATTCGGTAGCGTGACATTATGCAAAATGTCAATTTTTATCTGCCTGAATAGCACTTGCCAGATCATACAGTGGTGTGAATGTGTGTGTTTGTGTGTGTGTGTGTGTATGTGTGTGTGTGTGTGTGTGTGTGTGTCATCACACACTCGATTTTTCCCCAC
>JBCAUG010023733.1:0-10577 GCA_038406175.1 Haplosyllis leylae
GAAATTCTTCCACATGAAATACTAGATTATAATATTTGATTTCTTAGTTATGCACGTCGGAAATATTGTAATTTCAAAACTAGTAACAACTCACATCTATCATTATCTCTGTCAAATCGGGGATCTGAAGGAAAACTTAACAATTGGGTCAATTATATGTAATTTCCAGGTTTCTCAAATATCATATTAAACCATTAATTTTGATTTCTGACTTCCTGAAGTGTATTTATATAATAACTAACTGTAAGAATATTACAATTTATTTTCCTGAAGTTGTTACTTTGCAAAAGCAAATGGATGAATTTTAGTAAAAGGAATTTTCAAGGTTACTTTTAATTTTGGGTTTATGGTTTGGAGAAACTTCAACAAAAGTTTATCCATTCGCTGATTAAAAGTCTTCATTCAAATTTAATTCATTACAGTAAATCATAAAATTTCATGTTGTTTCCCTTGTCTGCTGAATACCGTTTTTCGGAGTCATGAAAACGCAGAGAATGTTTACCTGGGGAAGGGTTAGCAATAGTCTAGTCAGGGGTAAAGAATGAATTTGGCCTACTGAATAGTTTCTCTGGGGAACTGAAATACATTGCATATTTTAATCGGGGTTTTCGTTTTCAACACAAATGTGACATTTCTGTACAAAATTGCCATCAAGGACTTTAAAAAGTTTCAACAAAAATAAAGTTGCCTCCAGTGGGATTTGAACTCACAACAGCAACCATCACTGGATTAGAGTAACTGCATTACCCACTCAGCCATTCAGTTGGTCCATGGCAGTCTCAAATTTTCAGACCCTTATAAACTCATGCTCTATTGATTCTAGAAATGATCCAACTTCAGTTTAAGGATTTTCTATTCAACAAATGTCTCTGTGGTTGAGTGGGTAAGACAGTTAGAATTCTAATCCAATGATGGTTGGTGTTGTGAGTTCAAATCCCATTGGTGGCACCTTATTTTTGGTGAAACTGTTTAAAACCCTTGATGCCAATTTTGTATAGAAATGTCACATTTGTGTTGAAAATGAACATCTCGATTGATTACAGATGATTAAGATTACAGAGTATGAGTACGTAGCTCACTGTATCATTAAACAATACACATTGAATTGTTATATTTAAGGAAGGTTACGCGGGTACAAGTGCCATTGTCGAACATCCACACAACAACAAGAGTCCTTGTTCTCTGCGTAAAAAGAATTGTACCCTTCATTCATGTGCTATTATATATTAGCGGGTATGTACTAATATTATATGTTGTTACCCGGAGATAAATTTTTATGTTGATGGGATGTTTTTTTTTATTGAAGATGCCATGTTATTATCAGGTGTGACAAACATGTTCCTGTGGCGGTTTTAGTATTGATCATTCACGTTACTGAAAAAGATTTAGGAAAGGTCATGTACTTAATCTGCAACATATCCATTGGCTGATCAGGAGGAGGCGTACCCTCCTGTGGAAAATCCTGGATCCGCCACTGATATCATACACCGCTTATTGTCCCTTGAATTCAACCGGAATTCGTCATCCATTATAAGTTCATGCCCAGAAATGATTGTATATTGGCTCTTGACTTGTTTTAAGTTGGTTCTTCCCAAGATACGGATTGTGATGCAGGATCTTTTTATATTTTATGCAAAGCAAGAGACTGGTATCTGTTTTCAATAAAATCACTCGGAGAAGACGATGAATCAAACCATGCTTTATTTCAATGACTGTCTCTGAAAAACACTCCAGTTGAAAAACAACAACTAATCACTACCATACACAAGGCTAAAGAAACATGTAATACTGTAGCCATATATTGCAAATATCACGTGAACACTAAGTCACTTGTTGATTGGTCAAGAATAAATCAATGAGACGCCGGCATAGTGAGGAGATTTATGGATCACACTACCTGAACGACATAGCTCTAAATCAATTCACCTGAGGTTGGCAATATGTATTCCAGATAATGGAGGAGCTTTCTAACAAATAGTCAGTAAGACACTGTTTTGGAAGTGATACATATTTAAGTTACAACTATCAGTACGTATTCAGTGCAAAGTGGAGAAGTCATTCAGCCAAGCAGCAGGGATAGTGAGTCAAAAAACTCACACAGACCGAAAGCGAGTTTTTACATCCCTAAATATGATGAAGCGTTGGCATTACTAGAAAAAACTGGGGTCATGTAACCAAGGTAATTGTGTGAACAAATCAGTGCCATCTTTTATTAAAGTCCTTCCATGGTCATGCAAAGAAAGGTATGTATGGAACAAAACATTTCTATTGGGTCCATCCTATTTGTTTACCCTGTAGAGGCACTATCTATATTCGTTCATTGAAAAGAGGCAATTGATAGGAAAAGCTAGTAATGGACTTGACTGGTGACACTGGTTCTCCTCCCATAGAATGTTGAAGCACCAACCAAGAGGTTGGGAACACAAAAACCCTCAATTCAAGGAATAAGACGACCCCTGTGAGGCACCAAGCAGTAGTCTTTGCTCTAATCTAGATCTAAATCAATTGTCTGTAGATTGATCGTTATTTAATCGTAGGCTTCACCCTCAATTCTACACTATGTACCATTGATTCTCTCTCCACTCACAACCGGTAGGAACATTTAATTTCTACGTCTTGATTTACGTCTGTTGCCGGTTTCTACGCCCAAGTGTTAAATCTTCCACTCAGGTTGTTGGAAAGGAACAACAGAAAGGACTGCTTTATAACCTCTGGGAACCGATTTAATGATGCCTTTTTTCACTCAGTAGGGGTTTGCTTGTATTTCTCCGAATGGTCAACGAACTGTCGAATTCTATGATTAACAAATACATTAGGAAGGCTTGAGAACGCAGAAAAATCCTCCAGAAAATGTGCCAGGCCACAAACACCGAAGACCTCACAGTAAAGCGTAAAACCTGAGTTGTTAGAAGGTTCTGAAATTTATGAAGAAATGTGGCGTAAAAGCCTTCGACGTACAACACAATTCAAAAATACAACGAAGAAAGAAACCTTAATTGGTAACACAACCAATTATCAACATTTATTCCATTTCTGATTCTTCGCTCCTTCGTTTTATCCCATCAACCGTTTTTGTCTCTTTTCTTTCTATTTTTTACTGTGATGGATTTGCGTAAGGTTGGGTATTAGGCCCTTTTACCGGTTAACGGTTCAGCTGCTTTCATCTCTTCATCCTCTGTGTATTTTGACCCGTTCAACACGAGCAAATCACATAATTACAGTGTTTTATTTACGCAATCCTGTCTAATTATCACCTGTAATGACTTTCACCTGTTTGTAGTAACACAGTGAGGTGCGCCTCTTGATGTTTTCTCCATATTGCACGGTGACCTGTGAACTACAGTGAAGCACCCTGGCACGCTTGTGTGCCCACGAGGGTCACTGCATCCTACTCAAGCAGTTAGGGATTTTACTATAAAAGGGTATTACCAACATTACAGTGTGTGTGATTTAAAAAGAGAGAACAGTAAAGCACATGTTCCATACTCATTGTGACGCAACATGTTTTGAATAACGGCGATGCAGATTCGATGAACGAATGTGACCATTTTTGTTGTTTTTGGACAATTTGTGGACTGAAATTGAATGCTTCAATATTTCAGTAATATCAGGAAGTCCCTTGTCGCGATATTTTTTATGAAACACACTTTATTATCCAAACATAAGCTGTTCAAATATTTAGAATATTTGCAGACAAATAGCGTGTTAAGCAGATAAAAAAGACGTTATGAACAGTGCCAAGTGAGTGTACTAATCAAGCCAACCACTGGAATTATTAATTTTTATGTTTGAACAGACAATAGGCAAATTTGGCATTGATACAATTGAAGACAGTAGAGTATTGGTCTTATTAAGTTAAGAATTGTTTTTTTTAACATGGTGTTTAATTACTTGCTGGTCCCTCTGTTTGCTAGTGGGTCCCCTTGGTGAGGGTGGGTGGATGAGTGGGCCACCACAATGTGGGCGAACGAGTCCCCCTGGTGGGGGTGAGTGGGCGACCCTGTTGGTACCAATGCGTTTTCCAACCCTTCCACGTCACCGTGAAAGGCCCCATGCTGCTATCAAAGTATTTCTCCTAACGGAACATGCAGAAGCACACATGTTTTCATGACTGAGGCACACACACAATGCAAATTCATATGGAGCAGGTGTCATTAGTACTACAATGTGCACTCAACATGAAGGCTTCTTTTCGGGTTTCGCCAGTAATAACCTCATAGACATCACTCACACATCAGCAGAGCAGAATGTCACAAGCAAAAATGTGACCACTTAACCGCTATTACCATGTCTGATGCTCCACTTCATTCACAATTTTCTGCTTATTACGAGTTCTGTGACTCTGCCGTCTCTGTTTCTCTGACAACTTTGGGTAGGTCCATTATGTTTATGTGTGTTTGTCTTTCATTCTTTCTGATCTCTCTGATTTCATTTTGTCTCTTTGTTTTGCTTTCTTTCATTACTTCTTCTTTTCTCTCTCTCTCTCTCTCTCTCTCTCTCTCTCTCTCTGTCTGCCTGTCGGTCTGTCTGTCTATTTTAGCCAAATTTAAGTCCACTAATCTAATCAATTCACAACAGACAAAAGACAAATTTGGATTGGATCCATGTTTTGCTTCACAAATTGAGTTGAGCTGATATTCAAAATTCTTGGTCCGGTGAAAAGAACAAATATTACAGAATAACGTTTGGTGATAATTTTAAAATTACAATGGATCCACGTGGACTCACCTTCAGGAACAAGAGCCAAATCTCCCTTCATCATCTTTATCATCAGCATCAACAACACGATTATCTTCTGTAATTTGCACCGACACAATATTAAAATTACGAGATCAGTTTCTGCGAATGACCCTTTCGACCCATCAAAGGATTTAGTTGCAGTGGGAGTCCACCTTGAGGCTTTGTGTTTCGGCTAATTGTGCGACAAGCGCTGAACATGAAGCGTAAATCGAGATGCGGCGGTTATGATCGTATGTGACACATCATTAATCAAACCATGTCCAATTACAGAATCAAAAACCCTGCGACGTCAAAAAGACTGGGGCGTTACACGGTGAAGGAGACGGACAGATAAAGTGAGAACGAAGAAAGAAAGATAGTCGAGTTTTTCATAAATGAATTCTGCAGAATTTGTGAACATTTTAAACTATATTTGACCCTGCTATCTCCTGTACAAGAGACCAGCAAAGTCACCTCAGTGCCAGGAAGACACGGGTTTACAGAGAGGATCTTTAAAATTACCTAAATCCATGCCTCAGTGCACTGAATTGAATGAAAGGTCCTTTTTATTTTGGAAAACTCCAAAATGCGCTGGATTTTAGTAAGGATAGGGGACCGTTCAAAGGAAGTGAAAGCATTAGAATGTTCAGCATTAGAATTTTCAGCCCTAAATTAGTATAGAAAAGATCACTGAAAATTTGAAAAACATTTTCTGATCTGTATGATCAATCAGGTTTGGGAGGGAGGAGGGGTATAGGCACTCGGACCCCCTGTCCCCTAAATATAAGGTCCAAATATTGGCTTCCTTACAGATTGAATCGGATTTCTCAAGAATATTCAGCCTAGCGTGTCTCAACCTATATAACCTAGACGTGTTGATATTAGGCTTTAACACCATAGTGTTCTTTAATTTATTTGGTTCAGAATCTAAAAGAAATGAGAAATAAAATAATCCCGACGGTGGACTTATCATTTACCATATCTTACTTACAATTTGCTTTGTACGTAAAGCTTATTGTTGGAAAAAGCCACACTTTATAGCCAAACACAGCGTACACAGCCCCAGCCAATAAAGCTATTAGACCCGGGTCGGAGAATAATGAGACGAAGCAACAATGGGCTGTAGCCTATAGAGATGGTAATAGGGATTTGATTGCCGTAAATGTTCGTGTAGAATGGTAATTATTAACATGTTGTGAATCATTGTGCAGCAGTGTGTGTAATAAATATTGTTCATTTAGTTAATCTGATGCAGCGGCAATGAGAGCTAATCACGGTACGTGTAGGGATAGACGTACAACAGCGACATAGTCGTGCCGCCATGCGAGGGACAAAGTGTGAATTGAACGACCTCAAGGTCATGCCAAGGTCAAAGAATCAAATTTGATATGCATTTAAATTTGTTCATGGTTGTGCCATTTGCCCTCTTGGAAGAGATCTGAAATGAAGGAATAAAGTGCTCTCATTTGTGATCTCGTAGAGGATAAAATAACAAATTTTATGTAGGGTTGGTATGGTCAGTTGTTCAACTTAATGGCAAAAATGAAAACAGTTGTCCTTGCCACAATTAGCCTGAGCGAAAGAGCTTCACTGGTGACACTGAGTGTGGGGTGCCAGTCAAAATGAGTGCGAATCTCGGAGCAGCCTCGCAGAAAGTTGTGGGGTGGCAAATATAGACCAATATATTAAGACTGCAAAAGGAATTCAACCAAATAGGTTGCTCTGCCGAGTCACAAATAAAAAAGAAACGGCCAGCTTTGAACACAACTGTGGATTCTCCTTGACAGGTTCAACCGCTCAAGACAAATGACCAACAGCAATAGAACATCACACTACACAAATATACCCGCGGTGAACTACACCAAAAATTGATTGTTCATTATTATCATCATTCATAATGAGACATTAATTAGTAATGATAGTAATTAAGCGGTTAACGAGTGGGATGATTAAGCTATTTATGCGGGGACACGGGGTGAGCTTTGTTTACCATGAACAATTTAAATAGACGAATAGCATAGTGTTAAATAATAAATTTATATTATACATTATTTGAATAATGACGCAAAAGAGCAACAAATTTCAAACGTTTTGGAAATTCCAGTTTGACTTTTTTAAAACTAAAATTGAGAAACCATCATTTTCCGGACTTTCCTAGTTTCCGTCTTTTTTCGCCAACGCAGGAGTTTCTAGAAATTCCCACTTTCAATATTTACATGAACTGGGACAAGCAGCATCTCGGTTGACCAAAAACTTACGACTTCAGTGGAAAACTTTAAAGATAGAATTATTCTCACAATATTTCTTGATATGCTTTTGTTTGCCAATTCCATAATTCTCAAACAACGGATTTAATATCAATATTTGTTTCAATTGGCATGGTAGATCTACAACTCACATCACAATGGACTTTATTCAAACCTTAATTTTTTTCTGAGAAAATCTTATTGGGAAAATACAAGCAACATTCCCCTGCAGAATATTATCTCATGTTGAAATGAAAGATTTTCATAACATTGTCTCTCACATGTCGCGAGACTTGTTCGTCCAATTTTGCAATTTGCCGCGGGCAAGGTGTGACATCACTGGTTTAATGATTGACAAGCTAATTAAATGACGTAAGGTGAGACGTGCATGACGACAGGACCTAACGTCCGTCCGTCTCTGCGCCGTGCGTGCGTTGTGTACGTTGAGTACGCCGGGGAGAAATGTCTAACCACGGGGGAAGACACGCAAGGTACTCGCTGTAGTTTATGAATCGAATAAAACTGTTCCTAAAACAAGACTAAATTGATGGCCCCTTCATTGTGGCTTAGACTGGCAGATACAGACTCAAGATTATGTACATTTGGAACTTGTCATTTGCCCAAAGCGGCCTGGTAGCTTGATGTTTCTTGTATGTAAAACGTTTCCAGTGACAATTAGAAAATAAAATTTTGTGATAAATATAATTCATGCAGCCGACGTATTCTGAAGGTATTATTTTTTAACTCTGTTCAAATTCAAAAAGAAAAGAACAAAATTACAAAGAACCAAAATGAACTTAAAGTGTCACTGTCTGAGAACTTGCAGTCTGTCCATGGTCCCTGCGCCAGTTATAATACTTGGTACAGAGGCCAATTTAAAAATTATTAAGTTAATCAATAGCCATATTAATGCATCATATCAGCTTCACAAAAAGACTAATGTACACAGCCCCCGGGAACCGTGTTATTACTGTAATTTACTGTACAGTGGATGACATAACAATGCAATAAACTCATCAATCCCACCGCAGAGTATCGGGTTCATATTGATCTTTTCAAATATTAAATAAAACGTTATAATCCAACGCTTTTAGTGACTTTACTGAACTTATGCAAGGCTGTGAGAAAATCTAATTCATACAGGTGTGTTTAATAAAATATTGTTAATTAATGCCCAAAAAAATGTCAAATGAGTGTTTGGTAACAATTGTATAACACACGATTTTACTAGTCTCCCAGATCTCTTAAAAATGACAATGTTTATATTTTTTGGCCTCAAATAAAAACTTAGTGGTATTGTCACTGTAATGAATGGAATGGTATGTTAATAAAAGTTTTTTTATGTTAGTTTTAAAGGTTTTGGTAATTGGGAGAGGCTTTCGTGGTGTTAGTATGAGCTAAATTGGCTTAGATTCAGACGTTAAAATCTCCCAGTAAAATAAGATTGTTTGCGCCGCGTGTTGTCAACATCGCTCGTTTCTTTGTTTAGTTCCACACGCAGCTTCTACCTCAAGATTGAAGAGCTGAGTCGCAGCATTCAAACAAGCCACACGCGCATCCATATTCAGAATTCACAAAGCCTTTGTCTCACTGAATTATTATTCACTTACAACACAGAAATAAAATCCGATAGCAGTTTATGCCTCTTTACCCACAGAGACAAAATCAACAATTGTTTAATTGAAATGTATCTTTACAAAAGTATTTTATAATTGAACTGTAAAGGGTAAAAAAAAGGTCCAAAAGAATAAGCACATCGCACATCCTTAGACAATCTGCCAGGGAAAAGGAAATGAAAAAATCATGTCAATGCATCTTTACAAAGCAATTGTTCTGCTTGTTTTAAGCAAAGATCTCATTTTTTCTGCTGTCAAATTTACATTCATTCTGTAGAGTTTTTCACAAAATAGCCGAAAACTGCGTACTTTGGCAAATATGGATTTTTTTCACGTGAGATACTGGTCTCATTGCCTTGAGGACACCAGGCGACTGCCCTGTTCTGCAATAATGGCAACATTGTCGTCACAGGATTTACTATGTAAAACAAAACAAAAATCAGCAACAAAATGGTACCCAAGTAAGCATTGAATCTGGGACCTCAGCCATTTGGATCTGATGCTCTCCTCACTGAGCTATCAATACATTGCCAATTCTGTGTGTTTGTAAAAAACTCGAATTCGGTTTTAAGGGTCATGTCGATAAAGACCAGAATATAGTTCTTGCCAATTTTATTGACGCTCCATTTGCTGTAACTTCAACAGTTCGTAGAGATACTAGTTTTATTGTATCCTTTCAAACTTTTTTTTCAAATGAAAACGAAAGTAGTAAGAGAGCAGGGAGGGGGTAAGGGAGGACATTTCAACAAAGGGCATGGTCTCTTCCAGTGAAAGAAAAGATGGCCTTTGAAGATTTCATGTTTGTTAACCACACCCCGCCAACCCGTCTAATTTCTGAGCCTGGTACTGAATAGAAATATAGCCATCTTTTAAACCAAGACTGAAATTCCTTTACAAGAGTGGAAAATAGTTTTCAAAATATGAATCATTAAGAGTTCCGTGTAATTTGTCCAAAATTGACATCCGGATCTGTAAAAAAGATTCACTCAGAAAAACGTTACTAGCTTTGTGGTGCACGGTAATAGGGGTAGGCCAGTGTGACGAGGGTCATTATATGTTAAAATTTAGCTGTTGTGGACATATGTGGTCATGCAAAGAAAGGTGTGCCTAGAATAAAGTATTTTTTGGGGGTGCAACTTATTTGTTGGCCCGCAGAGGCACTATCTATATCTATCTGTTCATGGAAAAGACACAATTGATAGGAAAAGCTAGCAATAGGGGTTTTCGTTTTCAACCTTATTCTGGCAGAACTGCCAACTTTGTGTTAAATAATCAATGGAACTAAAAGTTAAAATTAAAGGTTAAAACTGATATTTTAAATTCATTTCCTGCTCACCAGATTTAAATAATTCTGTATAAATTGGTATATTTTACAGCTAAGGAATTCTTTCTTCAGATTTCATATTTTAAACCTGAATTTCTATCAAATAAAAACATGAACTTAACTTTAAGCACAATGTTGCCAAAATACGGTTGAGGAAGAAAAACTCGACTGGATAAATTTTAAGCTTAACGCAACAAACGACGTGGATGAAAACGTCATCACATCTTTTATGTTGGTCTCTGTTTTTAGGCCTTTTATTAGCCGAACATAATGTCGTGATTTGAACCATTCACCGGATAATCTCCTCTACAACTTGTTGGATTTTCACTTCAAAAAGAAACAATCTGTCGATCAATACAATGTGCAGCAGAACAGGCAGTCGCCTGGTGTCCTCCTTAGGCAATGAGACCTGTATTTCATGTGGAAAAAAAAATCCGAATTTACCAAGGTACGCTTTTCTGAAAATTCTGGTGGATCGTTTTGAAATTAAATAAAGGGCGAAACAGTCATTTTTGTTCTTTTCAGATTGCATCAATGTTCTGTGATTCCAAAAAAGTACACCCACAGCATGCCAATTTTGTGAATGTTTTGTTCTACAAGAAAGTCCTCCTGCGTGACCGCAAGAGGCATACCGCCCGCGGGGTAGTGAATCAAGATAGTGAATTAACAAGG
>JBCAUG010023744.1:0-10576 GCA_038406175.1 Haplosyllis leylae
GTCGGTATGCCTCTTGCGTTCACGCAGGAGGACTTTCTTGTTAGATAAAGTTAGTTGTATATCAATTTCCGGATACTTGAAGTAAACAAAACATGTCATGAAATACCTTCAGGCGTCATTTTTCTTAAGTACCTGTTAGTGTATACTTAATACCTCGTTTGTTGTGTTCATCGTTTTGAAAACGAACAGCAGAAGATATTGAATCTGAAAGTTATAAAAATTATAATTTGGATCTGCTATACGTTTCCAAAGAATGTAAACAAATCGAAAACAATTAAGCGTCAACCTGTATTTGTTCTCTGGACTGTGGTTGATGTGGTTGATAAAAAGTAGTCATAGAATCTAAGATTACATTGACATCATGCAATATTTTCAGGATAAGTTAATAATTTAGAAGAGAGCAAAAAGAAAAAATGGCTTCCAAGCAAGCGAACCGCTGGGATGAATGGGCCGCGAGGAAAGATCCTGATGAAGTGAGGAAAGAGAAAACAAGAATCATGAAGAACATCATAGTCATCAGTGCAGGATTTCTTTTCAATTTCACCGCGTTTCAAGTGAGTTTGTCTTAAATTAAACGATTACGAAAATGCTGTATTTTCTGTGCAGATCACAGACTCCATGCAGGGGTGGATTCGGGAGTTCTTGTAGGAAGGGGCACCAATCCCTAACTGGGGGCGACTACCCTGTGTATTTATTACATTTTTTTGAAAAACCGTAAGCATGACTAGAAAAAGTGAGGTCGCGTAGGCAAGGCTATCTGCAAACAAATGAGCGCCATCTGTTATTAATTTACCCTTGTGCGACCATGTATGGTCATACGAAGAAAGGTGTGTCTGGAATAAAATAATTCTATTGGGTTCAACTATTTGTTTACCGTCAAATAAGGCAATCGATAGGAATAGCTACTAATGAATTGAAGAAAATTTGGCCCGGGAGGGGGGGGGAACACGTGAGGGGAGCGCCCTCTAGATTCGCCACTGCAAGGTATGGTAACGTTTTCACCAATTTCCATTACGATCGTTGCAGGGCTTGAGTAGACTTCAAAGCACTTTGCATTTAGATGAAGGTATGGGAACAATAAATTCGGCTGTGTTGTATGGAGCTTTGGTGTTGTCATGTTTGTTTCTGCCTAAAATCATCATACGATACATTGGATATAAATGGACAATTCCAGCTGCCTTTATTGGATATATTCTCTGGATGGCAGCAAATGGGTATGAGGTGTTGATTAGAATATATTGCCTGAACCGATTGTCTTTTTAACATAAATCATGACGTTTTAACGAAATAGCAGACAAAACTGATTTGAAAATGATTTTAATTTGTTGTGTAATTTCTCATTTTACGATAAGTCCAGATTCTATGATTCCAAATGAAATCAAATGAATCGTAATTTCAATGACATTACCAGTTAGCTACATTAACACTTCACATTTCATATTTTATACAAAGTTGTTAGCCTTTATTTTTATTGATACTGGTATTTCTGTAAAACAGAAGTTGAAAATGACAAGAAGAACAATTTGATTACAGGTACGGAGTATGGTGGACAATGACTCCTGCGTCTATCATTGTTGGTTTATGTGCAGCACCATTGTGGACGGCTCAGTGTTCGTATTTCACACTGGAAGCAGGAAGGTACGCAGCACTGAGTAAAGAAACTGAAGAAGCCGTTGTGACAAGATTTTTCGGCATTTTCTTCTGCTTCTTTCAAATGTGTAAGTAAATGATAAAATGATAAATAATATTTCTTTCGAAGTTTGTGATGGCATTGTAGATTAACATTTCCGATGGTAACATGACAGATTATAAAAGTAAGACTTCTTAAATTTGTTGGAATCACTGATAATTTGGTGTATCTTGTAATTCATTTAACGCATATAGACAAGAAAATAACACTTCAATTGAAACACAAACTGCCAGACCTGATAACATTGTGTTACTACAGAAAAACACGATAGCATATAGGAGAAGTCACGTTCAGCAGAAAAAGGAAATTGAATTGAAATTTCTTTCAGGGACCTTGTGTCAATTAAATCTGTGAACGAAAACCAGTGCCAAACCAAAGTAAACCTTTTTTTTCTAATCATGTTATGTTACTGGATTCTAGAATCTCCTGTGTCTCATTGTGTAAAAGAAATCAATGCGGGAAAATTGGGAATTACGCCCGAACCAGACCACAGTGGTCTGCCGCGCTACAACCCCTATTCACTAAATCTGCAAAGGTGTGAAACAGGGGATTTCTTTTCATGCAGCTGTTGGCAAATTTTTTTTGGTCGAATAATGGCAGAATCCTGCCAGCATTGACATGCAATGGGTCGCAACCATTGAATGTCAATGCTGGCAGAATTCTGCCAGGATTTTGCAGAAAATTAGGAAATATAGGAAAACTCGAATTGGCCTGTTCGCACACGATTTCGGCCTGTAATTCAAAAGAAATCTCCTAATGTTGATGATGTGTCTACAATTCTTTTAGCCAGTATCACGGGCTCAATCATAACGTCCACAATACTGAAGCCCGTGGTGCTTGATAATGAAACGGACATAGAAGAGGTGCTGCCGTTCTGCGGTGCCAAAGACTGCAATGAATTGGATAATCCTAATCTGGAGGAACCCGACAGTGAAACTGTAAGAGTTTACCAACTTTTTATTCATGAATTTCATTGGCGCATCCAAGGAAGGGGTGCCAAGGATGCGCCCCCGCCTGGGAAATCCTGGATCCACCATTGAATTTTGTATAGACTTCTTAATTTCGTTGCTTATCAGATTCTGATAAATTTGCAATTCCAGCATCGGATCCAGCAATTATTGAAAGTGCGCCAAATAAAACCTGAAATTTATACGGCTATTTATTTTTATCAAATTTTACAGGACTAGGGGACATCACCAACTTTCCCTCCTGGATCCACTGCGGATCTGCTTGATGAAACATACTTGAACATTTAGAATGACATGAAAAAATCCTTAGAACAAAATCTAATCGATTGCAATCAAAATTTAAATCAAAATTAAGATATTCTTACTAACGTTGGATGCAATCATCAGTTTTGATTTGTTTTGCCTTGGGATGTGTAAACATGATCTCTTAAGATCAAAACATCACAAAATCAAGACATATACGGTAATTGTCCTGTGTTTTTTGTTGCACTATATAAAATCACTGTTGTATATGGGGGTCGCCATCTTGCCAGGTGGTCAGTGTCGTCAGAAATGTTTGTTTGGCTGCACTTGATTAATCCAGTCACGGGTAATTGAACTGGGGGCTCGGGGACATGCAGTGCTTGTACTTTATAAACTCTGTGTTAGATGTGTGGGTCGCCATAATTTTGACAGGTGGTCAGTGTCGCCAGAAATGTTGGTTTGGCTGCATTTAATCCAGTCATGGTTGATTGAACTGGGGGCTCAGGGACAGGCAGTGCTTGTTCATTTTAAAGAAAAAGCTGTATATTTTCTCACTGAATGCGACTCGATGTGTTGTGAGCGCAGATAGTGAAGGCATCGCAATTGCTCAATCCTCCGCAATAGGCTGCCAAATGCTCCAAGACAGTCCTCATAAAATCAACTGTAATAGTATGAAGTTTTGTGAAGCGTTCATTGCCTTTTATTTATTTCAGGTTTGGACGATGTTGGGCATTTTCATTGGTGTTGCCTTATTGGGGGCAGGAGGTGTGGCTGTGATAGTAGACCGACTGCCTAAAGAACTACGAAGAGTTGAAATCAAAGACAAGCTCAGCAAAGAAATAAAAGATCTGCTACTGAGTACAGTCAAACATCTGAGACACACGAAACAGCTTTTGCTTATTCCTTTAACAATGTATTCTGGTTTTGAACAGGGGTTTTATAGCGCAGAGTTTAGCAAGGTACTCTTAAATCAAACATTAAAGCTTTGTTCCTGTTTACAATTGAGATTTCATAAATTAAACTCTCACAGTACTGTACTGGCTCAAATTTTACATGTCAAATTTAATATTTTTGACATACCAGACAATTTTATCAACAAAAAGAAAATTTCTGCAAATTTTGGTATTCGAAGACATTAACCGCAGAATCTCAAAAATAGTATTGACACAATGAAAATCATAACTGGATTGTTGAGCGCAAACCACTTTTTTATATGGAAAACTGCCGCAACTAACAAGCAAAATCCTGTTTCGTGAAAAAAATTTGCTTCACAGATACCAATCCTAAAATAGGGAGAGGGGTTGTTAGGCAACCTTGCAGAAATAGTCGCCAATTCTATTCTTTTACTGAAAACATAAGTTTCACCACCGCATTGGCGGATCCAACCGGGCTGCAATTTCATTTTCATGCAGTTTTTGGGGAAAATTGGTCAAATAATAGTCTGGTACACCCCACCTTGAGGGTTGACCCCTCCCCTCCCGTCTGGGAAATCCTAGATCCGCCCCTACGTTGTTTTACTATTGCTTTTATTCGTTTCACGTCGTCAGTCTCATCTTATTTTCCTTTTTTGCAGTCGTACATCAGCTGTGCTTTAGGTATATATATGGTGGGACTCGTAACAATCCCGTACGGTATTGTAAATGCCATCGTCTCCTTCACATCTGGTGGTATAGCCAAATACACTGGTAGACTTCCAATATTTATTGCAGGTGAGCATGAAAATAACATTGATCCCGCTCATCCATCATTTAAAAGCGTTATTCACAAGTGGACATCATATATTTATTCTCAGTGCAGTCGAGTTTCTGCTTAATTACCAGAACACCAAGTTGACAGATCTGGCAATTAATTCTTTCCTTGTTTTTCCCATGTTAATTTTCTTACAGTCGCTAGTAAATTTGTTAACATATGCTACTCAAACTTCCAATTAAAAATGGTTATCAAAAGAACTGACACGTGAAGATATGTGCAAGAAAATAAAACTTAAATATAAAAATGCCAGATCTTCAAGATCTACGATATCTAGCACAATAATTATAGAAAAACCCAAGTTAAATTATATCAATTTCTGTTTGTATTTTGAGTGTGTTAATTGCCACTTTGGATGAGTACTTTCGCTTCGATAGAAATACCATATGCAAAAATTTGAAAAAATTATTAAATATAGATTTCCAAATTGTTTCTTATATCACTCTCCTAATTTTATTTTTCAAATTAAAAACGGTTTAACTTGTAACAGGTGCTAAATGTTTTCTTTTAGATTTTTAGGCTATAAAAAATTTCAACAATATAGTACGGAATTATTTAATCAATTATATTAATTTTATAGTAAATAAAGAACACATTATTTTACATATTTTAAATTTTTTCAAGTAAAATATGTATAAATAAAAAATTATGCAGCAGAATGTAGACATTTATGTGAACAGTGCGTATCGTATTTGAAACGCCACGATACAGGTTTTCTATATCAATTTATATAATCTGCTGTATCTTCTTTATTTTGCATATTTTTACTGAAAATTAAAATTAAAAACTGCAGAATATGCCTTATTTACTCCGAAAATATTCAATACTACTGTACAGAATTTAATATGATCCAAACACTGATAAAGTTTTTGACAAGTTTTTGGACAAAATAAAATCAGGACAGTAGAACAGAAAAATTAAGAGATGTGCAATTTATAAATTGACCATATTTACACATTAGAGGAGTAATTACCTGATTGATATTAACCAGAAATTGGTATGAATGACCTGTATCGATCTGCACTTTTGTCAAGTTATAGATCTGAAAATGATCCGTTTTAGGTTTGTGTGTGGATTTAGCAATCCAAATAACACTCATGTCCTGGATGCCCACTCCAGATGACGCGTACATCTTGTACATATTAGCCGGCATGTGGGGATTTACAGACGGCATTTGGCAAACTCAAATCAACGGTAAGGACATAGATTTGCATAATAAAAGGAAATTGCAGTTACGGCTTGGCCACACTGAACTAACCGAGATTCTCTCCGAGTCCGATTTTGTTTCCGATAAATTTGGTTTACATAGAGATATGCAGAAGTGTCCACACTGAATGAATGGGTTTTGAATGGGTTACCGAGCTATTTGTTTCCAATATCGGACACGGAAAGAATCTTGGTCAGTTCAGTGTGGCCAAGCCGTTAAGGGGCCATTCAAACCAAGCGAAAGCGGAAGCAAAAGCGAAAAAAGAACAATCAAAAAAGATAAAAAAATAAGCAACAAAGATCAAAGCAAAGAAAACGTTCGCTTTTTCTTCCGCTTTCGCTCGGTGTGAACGAGATTCTTGATGACGTGGAACTTTCAGTTACTTCACGATATTCATACTGCGCCGTGCGCTGTAAATACGATACAGGTAGGAAGCGATTTGCCTGATTTCCGCCCACAAAGTCCACTTATGTGTGTAAAATAACTGTTAATAGTATTGATTTTGGATACAGAGGTACAAAGTAAGTTTATAATTAAGACACGTTGCTAAGCGCGCTGAAAATCTCTAGTGGTATGTATTCTGTGAAAATTAAAAAGTATTGATCTGAACTTTCACTATTTTCATCGTCTTTATCTGCTAATTATTTCCTTGCATTTCTAGAAATAGTCATTTTCTAACCAATCAATGCAGCACCTTAAACATGCATGGTCCATTTTCCATGGACTGGTATTGTAATTCTTGGCGGATCCAGGGGGCGCAAGACATGCCAAAATAATAGGTCAGCGTCCCTTCTTAGGGATTTGCGCTCCCTATCTCCGGGAAATCCTGGATCCGCCACTGTCTAATGACTGTAAATACAAAACTTTGACAAATACAAGACGATTGTTCATTTCAGCTTTGTACGGATCCATCTTCGCCGACGAGTCAGAAGCTGCCTTTTCAAACTACCGAATGTGGGAGAGTTTCGGTTTTATCATCGCCTTCGCCTACAGTTTTGAGTTGTGCACTTCGATTAAATTGTACATTATCACGTCGGTATTGTTGCTCGGCTGGATTGGTTACGCAATAGTGGAGTACATGATTAGGATGGAGAAAAGGAAGGACAAGCATGCGATGAACGGCGCAGCTGGAGTGAGGGACATTGGTGAGAAACCCAGACTGGATGAAAATTATGAGAATCCCGGCTACGTACATGACACTAGATTCTGAAAACAAAAACCTTAAATTGATTCTTTTAAAAAGCGCGCAAAGTTATGCGACATAGGATCAGAGATCTCCACGAACAGTGTCTTTTCGTCAAACAAACCAGAACCGAGAAATTCCATTTCGATAGCACAAAAAAGAACTTCGAGAAACCAATATTTGTTGCCTGAACCTTGGCAAATCAAAGGGGTGGGCGCTAGGGACCTCCACCATCAGAATCTAACTTCTTTCGTTTTCATGCAGTTTTTGGGAAACTCTGGATCCTCTACTGCTATAATTTTTAACTTAAAAAGTTGATACTCCAATTCACATTTTTGATGCTAAAATAGGCTCTACGTCGATCTTTTTTTCAAAATATTTTCACAAAGGCACATGTTAAAATAAGACAAAGACACTACAAGTTGACTTTCGGAACTGTCGTGCAATGATAACAGTCTGACACGAACGTTAAATTGCTCTGCCTTGTTGGTAATAAATTTCAAGTTACTGAAACAAAATAGAGGAAAAAATGATATTTTCTTATGTTGTTCTGTCATGTAACAGGCAAAAAACCCTTTTGACTTTATGCGGTAGTACACGTAGGAAGTCAACAAGCAAGGCTTTCCGGAAATTTTTAATTTAGAAAAAAAAATTGTGTCCTTTTGTTCGACAGGATGTGAAGGATTTTAAACATGTTTTACGATTCAAGCAATTTCTATTATTTTTTGGTTAAAATGTTATGATATTGATTAAAATTCAAATAAAAATACGTAAAAATACTTCAATGTTTAATTATTTTTCTCTGAAGTGTTTCATTTTGCAATCCTTGTTTTACTTAGGCCGAAAACAGGAAAGCTGGCAATTTTTACTTTTTAATTTTAGATCAAGTAAAATTTAGCAATACAACACTGAATATTTTCCAAGTAAACTGGAAATACAATGTATACATGTATATTTCACACATTTTAGTGAAACAAAAAGTCCTCCTGCGTGACCGCAAGAGGCATACCGTACCGTAGCAAGTACTTGCTCTGCCGTTCTGTCTCTGGGGGTGGGGGTACAACTATCCTCTCTGGGGTAGCCCCCACCCGCAGCCACAGGCCTGACTGGGGTATCCCCGACGCCCTCCAGCCCTTGGCTACAGGCCTGACTGGGGTACACCTCCCTCCCCCGTGGACTGAAAAACAAACTGAAAATATATAACCTCCCGTCACTTCGTAGGCGGGCGGTAAATATGTGCAAATGAAAAATATATTACAGAATGTAGAAATTGATATTAATTGCCTACTTTTGAAGAAATCGTGGAGGTGGAACAAAATAATTAACGAAACAGTAACCTACCGGTGTACAGCATAGTCTCCGCAATAAGTTATCATGGAGGGAGGGGGGGGTCTCAAATCCCATACTTTGATTCTTGAGTCCAAAACTGATCAAATTTCAATGTCTTATATTGTTTTTGTGGGGGAGGGGAGCTTTTCTATCTTTTGTTTCCGAGTCCAAAACTAGTAAAATCTTAAAATCTTATTTGGGGTGGATGAAGGGCAGGAACTACATTTCTGATTGTAAGGTGATAAAATCTTAAAGTCTCTAATCTTGGGGGGGGGTGGCTTTTCTAACTCTTCTCCCTGAGTCCAAAACTGGTAACATCTGAAAGTCATGTATTTCTGCGAGACGTCTAGTGCAGTGTGGGGTGAGCAACCAAGTTTTGAAAACATTTTTCTCACAGCAGATTTTTTCCTGCCATTTGTAGCTGTCATTATTCATGCTATTTTCTAGTTAAACTTTGATCATTTTTATTTCCTATAGTATTTGCAATGTGTGTCTTTCTCTTTTGCCTTTGCAGATAATAATATATATTCCGTCTAATATCATGAAGTCCAAAAAACTCGAAGTGTGACAGGTCCTGAAGTTTCAGATTATAGATTTGCATTCTAGTATTAGACCATATTTTCACAAAAATGCACAGAATTTTTCAGAAGATATAAAAAAAAAATATAGGTTTGGTGCCTCCTGCAAACGCACCGCTCATATATGAGAGATAACCAATCCGTGCCCGAAAAAATGTAAATAAATTCCAAGGCAAAAGAGTGTCCACATATCGGGGAGGTTGTTTGCGCACGTTACACTGGTCAATATGACCCCGTTTGGATGTCATTAATCTAATCTAATCAAAAAAATTGTGCATGTACATTTGACCGTTAGCGCGTCAATAATTTGATCAAAAGAGTTCACGTCCACTGGGAGCTACACGTACAGTATCTGAAGTCCACAGACTAGCTAAAGGTAAGCTAATGATACTGCTAATTTCGATTCTTTATATTCTTTATTGCTGGTTTTATGGGTTAGTCAGCTAATTAAATTACGATGGAAGGTGTGAACTATTGTTTTATCTGTTCATTAATGTCCAGTTGGGAAGCTGATTGTTTTTCCCCCAAAAGTGACAGCTGCCAACTTTTTGTACTGAAATTCAAAGACAGGAAACAATTATGTTTTTCACTTTTCCAGACAAAATGGGCACATACAGCATGTTGACAATATCCTAAGCATTGGCTTGGAATAGCTAAATAAACAATTTTCCATTTCAAGTGAAATTATGACCACTTGTAAAAATTTACTTACAAAGATAAACTCAAAACAGAAGCAAATTAAAAACCAAGTTTGACACATAATTCCAGGGTGACTTTCACTGCTAATTGCGGTATTATTAAAATTTAGTTTTTCTTACCGACGGGAGAAGAAAGTTTGTACAATTTCCTTTAAAGAATCATGTCATTCACTATTGTGTATGGCAGGGCGACTCTGAGTGCGGGTAATGAAGGCAATTGCAATTACATAAATCTCAACGCTACAGGAAAGGCGCCACCAATACAGTCATTATAAAATCAAATGAAATTATATAAAGTTTCCTGGAGCGAATTGTCTGAATTTAGTAAAACTTTTCACATTTTTGTAACCACATTCACTGCTATTTTTCCAATTTTTAAACTGATAATATACAGTGTAAGTCCAAAACAAATAAATCCACAGATAAATCGTTGCGTGTGTTTGAAGACCAATCCAGACAACAGACAGGTTTCTGACAGATCTGAACAATATTTCTGTAATTAATCCAAAAGTGCATGAAACTGGGATGTTTACAGTTTGAAATCTGAACTTGAAATGCCAAAGACACACAACAAAGGACAGAACAACAAAGGAGGTCTTGAGTATTGATCAAATTACAATACTAATTGTTTAGTAAATTTAACATTTATTCAAATTCTACTTCGTGTCTCCGTGCATTAATTTTCAGCAACATAAGCTCTCATAGCCTGATAAAAGCTAACGATGGTTTTTCTTTTTCTTTGTACAAACATAAATGTTACTACATAAAGGATGCAATGACAAATTGCTGAGTCGACATTTCGAGTTGAGCGCACATTTTGTATTCGACCCGCTCTACTTCCCAACAGGCTCAAGGAGGATGCTCACGTTTCAATTCCCCGGGAACCAATCAGCTATTAGAAGGAAGTAGCAGACAGTTTTCAAGCATACAG
>JBCAUG010023755.1:0-10575 GCA_038406175.1 Haplosyllis leylae
GGGAAAAAGGGGTTTTTAGGATCCCCCCCCCCCCCCAAAAAAGAAAAATTATCGAGACTTCAAAGATGTACACTTCGGTCTGGCTTCCATAAAAATGTTGGTTCTTCTGCATTTTTACTCATTTTAAGCGAAGTTCAAAAAGGGATTTCACAGTTTTGATCACTAGTCTCGCATATGGTTGTTCTAAAGGGTTAAAATAGCACAGAACTAGAAACATTTCTCTCCATTTTTTATTATGTATATTTCACATAAATTAACATAACGAATTCGATTTATTCTCCGGCCTTGGGGTTTCTTGTGTAGATGAGCTGAGCATGGTGCTTCACGACTTGCTTGATTAAACCTGAAAAAAAAATAAATAAACGTATTTACTTGATATTGAAAGATCTTTTGAAGCTAACTAACTAAACAAAGCTGCTAGTTTTCACCTCAGTTCTTTCTAATCATGAACCGTAAGGCAAAATATACCTTTTAAGGTTTGTTTCAGTAAAGGACTACACCCACCTGCTGGTTCACTTTTACGGCCAACAAATCTTTTGAAAGATCCAACTATCTCCACAAATTTCGGAATCTTTTCTGCCGTACTCCCATGTTTCCAGGAATTATTTAGATTTCATTGTACTTTGTAATTGAAGGCTATTTTACCTTTCTGTTTTAGCTCTTCAAGTGCTGCTCTGGCGAGAGATCCACGGATCTTTAACCTTTCGGACACTACAGATGGCGTAATTAGTTTGTAACTGGGCACCTCCTTCAAAAGTTTGTCGTAGGTCGCCTTGTCGAAAAGCACCAAGTTGTTCAACTTATCCCTCACTTTTCCCTTGGACCACTTCTACAAAGTTTGAAATAAAATACATGACATAATGAAAGGTAAAGTCAATTTAAATTGAAAAGTACCACAACAAGGGTTTGCCGTATTTTGCCACCCCTCTCCCAAAACACTTGTGCCGTGTTTTGCCGAAAAAACAAACCAAAAACATTTGGGACTTCAGAATGCACATTCACATGAACATTACGATAACCTTGGAACTTTTGAAGTGTTGGATGAAGCCAACTTTTTAACATGTCAGTTGAAAATATTCTTAACAGTACATAACACAGGGCTGAACCGGTGCCAGAGACATTCCCTCTGCTTTCCCTGTCTGGAAAATGGACTAGGACAAATTCCCTGTGCCATGGCAACACTGATATAAGAAATACAAGTACAACATCTACAGTGAATGTCTGCAAACGTGACGAATAAATTTTGTTTCCGGACAAGCTGATTTCTAACTTGATGCTATGTTTACACACACCGTTTTTCCGACCGTTTTAGTTGGCAGTACTTTTGATCATTTTGACACATTTTAAGGTTCAACCCATTGGATCCTGTAGAACCCACTTTTACCGGGCTGAATAACGGGATGAAAAAGGCTACGTGTAACGCACCTTTACAATTTTCCTGACGGATGACAACAATATACCACAGCATCAAAGACAAAATATTACTTACCTTCTTCTTAGCTTTGCCTCCTCCTGAAGAAGACGGCTTCTTCTGTTGGCTTTTGCCTCCCTTGGAATCCTGCTTCTTTGGCGGCTGAAACAGTTAACAAGATGACCGATCTGTAATAAAGTCCCCCAAAACGTATATATCATTTGGCACAATTTGCTCAGCTGAACTTCTCTCCTCTAATAAAAAAGACCAACAGATTGCAAAATATTCCAGACTTTTTTTTTCAATAAAAGCAATGATCATGATCAAAGAGGAAAAAGAAACACGTGAAATGGGGAAAAAAATTCATCCAATTCAATGGAAAATGTAGGTTTTATATCCAGCTTAGGACTGTAATTCGTTGCTATGTTAATACGTTGTTGACAAGAGTATAAATCGACGTGATTTTTAGGACAATTTATTCTTGTTATGGTTGGCTATTTTGACATTTTAGGTGAAAATACATGTATTTTCTCACCATGCTGGATTCACGAAGTGAAAAAGAGGCTGATCGAAGTAAAGCGGAAGTGACATCAAAAACAATGACTACAGAGGTCAGCGCTAAAGAAATTTGTCTCCCGCCAAAAATCTGGTCAGAAGTCTTTATGACTGCTTGACAACTTAAGCTCCGAGTACAAACCTGTGAAAGTCTTACAAGATACTGTCTTTTCTGTGCGTTTCATTACTAAATGACAAGGTCTATACTTTTACCTCATCCATGATTTTGTGTCATGTTTCGATTTTGATTTTAAAAAGGCAAACAATTATGGTTTCTAAATTTTTATTAAAATAAAAGAATAATTTTGCAACAAACATACGTTAAAAAATTCATATGTGTGCAAACTCATAAATATATATACAACTGAATGTTATGACACTTAATTTTTTCCCTCATAAAAGCACGTCGTTTTTCAGCGGCAGAGAAATATAATCACAATTTCCATTTTTAAATGAATATCACAGTTCTGCTTAGTGCATACTTATACCCGACAGTCGGTCTAGCGATACATTGAAAATTGTAAGCTGTAACTTTGCAGTAGTAATTGTAATTTATGACATCCATCAATACCTTGAATACATGAAAAAAATTGTATCTCATGTACTACACCCATTAAATATTAACAAATATATTTCAACCGAAAACAGTAAATCATTCGTACTTTGTTTTGAGGGGGCGCCAGGGATGCGTCCCTAGGTCCAATTTATTTCATTTCATGCAGCTTTTGGGAAAAAAAATTATCAAACAATAGGCCGGCTGGTTACAGTCTTTTATAATAAACTTTCTTTGCAATACTAATAGCGCAAAAGCAATGAAAATGAAATAAGCTATAAAACTTCTACAAATAATGCGAAAGCAGATTGTCCTCATTATGCATAGCAGTCATGGCACCATTTCTAAATTTAACCTCGGTTACACAATGAGTCAACATCAGCGTTAATTTTTTGCCATAATGAATGGGCTCTGTGGTAACGCATGTATCTGTTCTGACTGGTGTTTGCTTCTGCGACTACGATATCACAACTGAGTGGTATGACTTCCAAACTGATTGAACTCTGTATCCATTCTGTGCATCAGCAACAACCACAAAATTAATTACGCAGTCGGTAACGCTCCGTGTTATAATTACCAGTAAAATCAACAGTATTTCATAGTTTAATTGTGTCTCTTCAGCCTTTTGACTGCACGAAATGTTTGAACAATACTCGCCCGAGTCGTTCGTTTCTTAGTGTATTTTCTGCACACGTGAACATGCTTGTGTTCATTTATCTGAACTACTATCTTGCAGAAATGGCACTTTCAATGTTTTGTCTGATCATTTCTGTTTTTTCCTTCTCCCGTGCGTGTCTCTCCGCCAACCGCTCTAGTTCCATCATTTCCTCATCGTTGCCGTGAGGCTTACCGGACGTTGCGGAGGGAGCCGACTGTACCGTCCCTCCTTTGCTATTCGTGCTGTAACTGGCAACTTTGGGCTTGGGTACTGATCTTGCGTATTCCAAGACCTGAATGAAAAAGAGAAATTAAAGTACTTCATTGTCTATTGAATCGAATTTTAAACATGTGAATCAAAAAATCTTAAGAAGTCAACTAAATTTCGAAATTTGAGCCTGAGACAGAAATTTCATTATTAGTTTCTTAGACCAAGTACAGGTATGAGTGAAGAAGATTAGGTTTGTAGCAAACACCCAATGATTTTGTTTGTCTGCCATGTTAACCACAAATTTATGGAAAATAAGAAACAAACATAGTTCGTACAAGAGTTAATCAGCACATGTAAAGGATATATGCCGTTAATTCTATATGCACAATTAAGCAGTGTTGTTTACTTCCAATTAAATGTTATACAATTGTGCACTAAAAGTTAGCAGCTTATTTCTAGTTGTTTTCAAACAGTGTGCTATTTTACCTCGGCGTCCGAAATGTTCTAATGTGTTTAGCCTGAAGGTAGAGCACGTCAACTTGAGGAGGTGAATTTGTAGTTTGAAAGGCTTTTATATTTCACTTTAACATGTCTTTTGTAATCAAATACATGTAGAGTGGATATGCAATGTTGAATTAAAAAAACACAGCAAGAGAACTGATCCAATAACTAATTCAAATATGTGGAAAAATTCATCTGTGCACAAACTCATAAGTGTACTTTTTTGGAGGACACGAGTCCTTTTTGTGGGGCCACTGATATCACTGTTTTGGACTTCTGGTGACGTCTGACCTGGGTTTCAAATCCACGGTGGATCCCTCAAAAATATACTTCATGCTAACCGACCAAAGCATAGAACAATCATTCCCAATTTTCTGATGGTACTTACCATTTTTCTCCTATCTGATAAACTTTCTTTCTCGGGGTCCTCTTTCGGTCGAGGAGGGGGTGCTTTCCGCCTTGAATTTTCCAGGGCCATCCGGTTCTTCTCTTTTATTTGACGAGCATATTCCTGCTGTCTGTTTATTTTCTCTTTCTAAAAATATGAAAAAGAAATACATGTAAAATGTATTGAAAAGAACAACATTGCCTGTTAACTTGAACCCATGACGCTAAACCCAGTTAACTGGGCCCTCGCATGAAATTAAAACTTCTTTCGAAACAAAGCAAAAAAATGCTTTTAAGTCCCAAGGGCTCCAACCTTCTCCTTTGTATTTTCACTGTCCAAGTCTGGTCCCAGTCCTCCCAATTTTACTTCTTTCTTCATTTTCCTGTAGTCTCTCAATGTATACTCCTTGTACTCAACCTGCAAGTAATTTACATCTTAAAATATTGAATTCAAACAATCAGAAAAACCTGTTTTACCAGCAGATTTTTTTCTGGGGCATTTTAACATTTAACGCTCACTGTCCATTAAATGTCAAGGGGGCTTGTACTTCTCTTGTAACGATTTCTACTTCACAGGTATTATACCTTGATAACTCCCAACACCAACACGAACCTTTTTGTTTCTGTTTTTCTGGAACTGGTCCATGTAGCTACCCTGGTCCTCCTCGCCCCTTCTCGGTGAACCGTCGCGAGGGTCTTTTCGTGGAGAAGTATCTCGCTGAGCTGCTTGCTCTTTGGCTATTAGCTCTTGGTAATACGTTTCTTCAAATTTTCGATCCTGATAAAAAGATGCCCCATGTGTAAATTTTCACAACTTTCCATGAATTACTGACTATTATGGAAGAAAGCAAGTGAAAAAAACACAAATGAAAGGACTTGGATTGTTTAACATTCAACAAGTATAACTTTAACATAAAACTTAAATTCATAATTTTATACACACAAATGCATCAAACTCCTCTGTCAGCTTGGAGGCAGGATCTTTTGACTTTTCTATTTTTCTCTTAAAAGATGTACAAATCTTACAATTTAAATGATATGGAAAAGTTACAATGTAACATATTAAATTTCTATTCGTAGTCGAGCATGTCTCAAAAGACACCTCTTGTAGATAACAAGAATTTCGGAATATCCAATGGTATCCATTCATCTGTGTGAAATGAACTACCCTTAGAATTGGTTAGAAGCAAGGGGTCACACTTTGTGGTCATCAAATGAAGGGCACTCAACATTGTTCGTATTGTACATGAGATCTCTTACCCGTGCTTCAGCTGAACCAATGGGAGGTAAAATTCTGTAGGGACTTTGCATTGGGCTCTGTGCATAGGGTGCGTCGGATTCGTAATGAGGACTTCCGTATTCTTGTGATGGGTCGCTCTGAAATAAAGGTAATGAGATTATACTTGTATTAAATGAATAGAAGAACTCCCATTTTTTAAAAAAAATTCAGTAATACAATCTAGTGATCTAAGGAACTTGAATCCTACTGCCAAAGTGACAGTATTTGGTCGCGTTGTTCGAGTACTGATCTGAGCATTTCTTTTTTTCTATTTTTCTTTTATACTGCAGCATGTAACAGTATGTCTGTAGTACTATCTACTACTTCTAATTACTCACTGAAACTCAATGTTTCTCTTAATTTCGAGTAGATTGGTGTCACCAATATTACTATTTGTTGGATCTGTCCAGTAATGCACATTTAGCCAGGGGGATGCAAGGGGCTCTCTGCTTCTATTTGCGGGGATGACAACAGTAATGTGGGTTTTATTTTATGCACTGGGTCCAAATAGTTGAGGAACACTGTAAAGGGTATGTGACTTGATTCCCCTTCAATAAAGTCTGCAAACTCAAAGAGACAAATCACTGGTTTGAAGATTAACTTTATAGAGGAAATCCTCCATGACGGAATGCTGGAATATGCAAGTAATGAACAAGAGGATGTGATGCCCCTTCATTGGCAGAAAGTCTGTAGGAAAAGTTCTCTCTCTGTAGCATAACTAGGCATCCTTTACAGTTCCACAGAGTGATAAGTGACACACAAATCCAAACAAAATACTGCCCACAGTCAGTGAACACACTTTACACTGAGAACACAGTGAACACACCACTTAAAACAGCAGCGGTCAGCCAAAACTCCGAAATGAATGAATTGCATTACAATTGGTATAAAGGGGGATTTACACTAAAATACATTAAATGGAACAATTCCATTCATTCAGTCACAAATAGGTTCAAATACAATACATGCATTACTTCCAGGGGGAGGGGGGTCTACAGGTCCCTGGGGGGGGGGGGGGGATTTCTGCAAGGGTGTTCACAATAATACATCTTACAACAACTATTTCGGATTCCCCTCACATACCCTCCACATTGACATGTTGCTGTAACATTTTCCCATGTGTTTGCTGAGCCCCAAATATTTGTTCATATGACGATTTGTTTGCTGAACCGTTCGAAAGAGGAAAATTGTAATTTGGTTCAAGAACGTGATTAATTTCATTAAATAGTAGAGCTGTGTATCTGTTTTACTTGAGGTTGAGGTTGAGGATGAGATTTCCGGCAGAGGTTCCATCTGATAACATACTCAACAGTTAAATCCAGTATGTTTTCGGGTCAAAACATACTCAACAGTAAAATCGAGTATGTTTTTGGGCAGGAACTACGGGCATGAAAAAACATACTCGACAGCTAAATGGAGTATGTTTTTCAAAAGTATTTCAAAAGTAAATATGTACGGACCTCTGCTAAAAATCTCAACCTCTGCTAGAAAGGATCCACGTAGAGCTGCCTGTTATGTTCGTCCCACACAATACATTTTGTCGGGTCGAAATGTGTTAAACGCAGGAAAATCTGTAACATAAGCCGTCTTAATATCTTTCCATTAATTGAACAGTAATAGGATCAACTTGGGTTACGATTAATCATCAGTTTGCTACAGGTTTAGACGTAACATGCGACAATACCCATAGACACCATCATTGTATAATTCGACTATCGATAATCTAAACGTAAAATACCAGACAGAAATGTCAGCGATGTGAATCAATGACACGAAGATGTTCAGAATCAATGAAAGTGAAATGAAGGCAAAAAGAGATCATTCTATCTGATCTTTGACAGATGTGGATATGAAAAGGCTCACTGAAGTACATGTATTTCTATTGATCAGTTTAAATAAGAGCTAAGAGGCCCGTGGGATAAAATAATGCGAGATTTCTGCACCTGACCTGGATGTGCTGGCGTATTCACACCGAGACCGGGAACAAATGGGTTGTATGAAACTGTATTGAATCCTGAACCAGGACAGTGCTAAGACCTATTGCCCGCCATTGTTCTGGTCCTAGTCCTGTCTTGGTGCTGGTTTCTCTCAGTGTGAACACACCATAAGGTGAAATAACAGTTAGATATAAACAATAAGTACACCCTCATCGTAGTCTAAAATCATATCAGCACTCAGGATAAAGCCTATTTCACAAAGGAGGTCGGGGAAATAACCAAGTGGTAAAAAATACGTCACGTACCTGCTCCCACACCTGTCGACCATTGTTAGCTGGTGGATGAGTTTGTTGCACTGGAGCTCTGTACGTGAACTGGTTCGTGTGTCCATACCCATATGTATTGCGAGGTGGTGTGGGTTGTTGATAGGTGTTATTGCCATGATGGCCCGGATACCGCTGTTGCAATGGTGCACCATGCTGGTGCGAATTAAAATTGGGTCCTGTGGGGCCACCTACTGGAGGTGGGCTGACTAATTTTAAATTAATATCAACACTCACACGCTGACCGTCTTCAGTGTACACAGTCTGTGTGATTGGCTGGCCTCGAGGTGACCTAGTAATTTCACTTTTAATTGGTTCGGCTATTGCATGACCTTGTTGTTGCAGAGGCACCACCCTGTGCGGTCTCATATCGTCAACACGACTTTCACTTGGATACTTCTTCAATGTAACTTCATTCCTATTTCTACTTCCGGATAACTTTTCGGCCTTTTTCATTTCCAAGTTTGCCGCGCGATGTTTCCAAAATTCTTCAGCAGTCATTGGTTGTCCGTTCTGATTTACGGGCTTCTTGTCGGGGAAGGCCTTCACTGGAGTTCTTCCCTTTACTGGCGAATTCCAACCTTGAGCCGGTCTTTGAGCTGGTCTTCGACCCAGAGGCACAAAAGGTGGTTCATTTTCAGTCTCTTTCTTTTTTCCATACATGACTCTATACGACTTTTTGGGAGGGTTTTTCAAGTTTTTCTTATTTAATCTAATGTAGTCTGCTCCCTGTGGCTTAGATGATGCTGTAGACTGATATGTTCCAGCACTGTATGTCTGAGGTGATTGGTATGACCCTGTATCCGCATCATTGGTGTAGTCATACTGTTCTGCATTGTCATACCCTCTGTGTTGCCTCCCATACCCTGGCTCATAATACTCCTGTTGATCAGAGTACTGCCCGTGAATAGGTGCAGCAAAGGTACCATCTTGATAATAACCACTATTCGCATTTGAATCTTGTAACATTTGCCTTTCTCTGTTACCTTGGTAACCTGTCCTCGGTGACGGCCCCTCTGGTTCTTGGTTCATATAGCCGTACTGATTTTGTTGCTGCATTGGTGGTGGCGCCTGTAACGGTGCAATATTTGTTTCTACATAGTAGTGGCCATCGTAATGGTCTTGCTGCTGAACCGGCTCCTGGTATCCGTATGTCTGCGGTTCCGGATCGAAGTGGTTGTTTTGGATACGATCCCGGCCTGAATTAGACGGGCTTTGATCCAAATTGGGATTGTAGTTATGCGATCCATATGTTGCTCCCTGTGGTCCAAGATGAGGAATTTGAGCTAACTGGTGACCAATAAATATTTGCTGCAGCCGAGGATCTTCGTCGGCTTGCAAATGAAACTCTTCTTGTCGTTGAGAAGGTGTGGCACTGTCCCTGGAGAATTGTCTGGGAAACTCGGGTGCAGACTGAGAGTTACTGTCCGGACGCGACTCACGCCGGTTTGAAGGGTCTAAATCACTGCGAGTTTCATGTTGAAATGGATTCTCCGGTGGATCACTCCAATCAGATTCATTGCGAACATGGTTTCGTTCTTCCTCTAACGAGTCAGCAGTTTCACTGGTAGTAGGCTTTACTTTGTCGCTGACTGTATTTCTGGGTGTTCCCTCATGCAGAGCCAAGTCAGTCGAATCTCCTTTATTTTCGTCCTCAGAATCCACCAAATCAAGCTTCGGAATGTCAATACCTTGTGTCTTGTTTTGTAACTCCTGAAAGTAAGTTAAAGGAAATATGTCATTCCGTTTCCGTTTCAATTTGTTTAGTGACACAAATTCCCTTTTCTCAATCTTCAAGGCATTATCCCAGACTTAATTACATGTTTTCATAATTTATTTACTTCTGTTGTTACAATAGCTATCGCAGCCGGATCTAAATCCCAAAAACCCAGATCCAGCTTTGTATACAAAATATTGATCCACGGACTAAATGACAAAAGCCTGGCAATAATTCAATCATCTTTACACAGTGGTGCTTATTAATTTTGCAATATTTTACATAACCAATGAACTTCCAAGTAAAGGTCGGTGTTTTGACACGGACACTTAATTGGCCTTCTACATTACTGCACAGGCTTTTCCATTGCTGTGAGTATCGATGAGATCTATTACCGATCTATGAATAAGAACCTTTGAGTGTACATACCTGAATTTTTTTCTGCTCTGCTCTCTGATACTCTTCCTCCCTCTGGAGCTCTTCGAAATCCTCTTGTTCCTCTCTTGAGAGAGGCTTCATCCCGACAAATATTTTCTTGTTTAACCTTGAATTCTTTTCTTCCTCCTTAAAAGAGTCTTTTCTATTTGTATTCCTATTTTTCGCACTGTTCCTGATTGCAAACTGCGCACTTCCAGACGAAGTTGCTGATTGTGTCCGTTTCTCCTGTTCAGCACCAATAAGTTTACCTTCCGCGTCAAATGTTAAATTCACGACCGCATCAGGCTCTTTACCAGTTCCGTCATTTTCCGACACGTCGACCGTAGTTTGTCTGAGTTTTTCCGTCAACGCTTCTTCCTCTCTTTCTCTGTATGAATGATGATGCAATAAAATTAATTTTCGACCAAACTATAATTAAAAAGTGTCCAATGGCGCATTTATAGTTCACTCACTGATCAAACCCAACGCCGAACTAGCCTTTTGCAGAAATCGAAATCGGTCAGTGTAAACACCGACACACAACTCAGCACAAGTCACATGTATGCCATTATTACCGCCTGCGTACGTAGTACGAGGGAAGGTAATAGTTTCACTTTGTTTGTCAGT